>APFE030972329.1:0-13047 GCA_000404065.3 Pinus taeda
TGAATGAGTAAGCATCCTGACCACCAACACTCTCCAATACTTCATCTGTAAACGGTGTCGAAAATGGATCGTGAACATAGGCGTCATTAAGTTTCCTGAGGTCCACGCATATTGTAATTTCGCCCTTCTGTTTTTTCTCTTGTACTACCATGGGACTCACCTAGTCAGATTCTTCCACTGGTTCAATAATTTCGGCTACAAGCATTTTGTCTAATTCGTCGTGGACCTTTTCTTTATACTTTGGATTCAACTGGTAAGGTCACTATTTAATTGGCTTCGCATCCGGTTTCAAAGTGATCTTCATCATCCCTAAGTCACCAATGATCCCCTTTAAGTCCGTGATTTTGTTCGGGAACAAATCTTGATATTCGTGGAGTAACTCGACAACCTTATCTACCGTAGCATCATCTCAATAGTCCCCAAGCGTCGCGTACATAGGCTCTGCATCTATGCCAATGTTTACCTACTTTGTTTTTAGCGACACAGTGATGTCGAAATCCTCAATTGATGGTCCTCGAATGTCGCGACACCCTTCAGTTCCTGGAATATTAATATTTCGGGGGTCATCATCATCCTCCTCTACTTTCATGTTATAACATTCTAGGGCACTACTTAACTCGGTTGCCCATGCTCGTTGAACTACTTGTTGTGGTTCCTGTGGTATTTTGAAGATGGCGGCTTTTACGGCTTGCAATGCGTCATCAATAGTATCGGACCATATGTCTTCAAATGTGAATGTTAACAAAAATCCTTCATGCAAGACATCCCATTCGCCTGTACCATGTCAGAGTTCTGTCTCAGTATACCAATTCATGGGTATGACATCCAGGGTATGGTACAATAAGTGTACCTATTTAGGCTGAGGTTCTTCCCCATAAGCCTTGGTCCATTTCGCGAGGTGTGTGCACGAGTCATCTCATCCACCGTATTTATCTTCTATCCATAGTTGTGGTTTCCCAAATAGCAGGTGCATAATCCTTCTACATCCACGCCAGTTTTCAAAATTTCCTTGATGTGTTCCCCACCAGCACGCAGGTGTCACGCGCAACGCCCACTTCAACGCATCGAGCCACTGTTGTTCCAGTAATGTTCTTTCAAACTTGCCCAAGAATTCATCTACCGTTGTCAATCCATCATATGTTGGCAGATCTGGGGCCTAGGTTGTTACGCAACGTAGTGATCTAGTCATCATGTTGCAATTCAACGTTATCACTTCATTCAACCGATTGTGCCAACGTTCATCTTCTTCATTTGAATCTGAGGTGCAATAACTTGCGCGCTCCCACGAGATCCTTCCATCTACAGTCGATTCACCCAATCCTGATCTCGTGCAGTTATCTTGTAGATACAATCCAGCTCATCATCGCTTCCATCGTCGCGCACAGGTTCAGTGTAGTGCACTCCCTCAGCTGGATCTAGCAGAACGACTATGTGTAAGGACTTTTTCTTGAATATCATCTTCCGCTTCTTCAGGTTAATGACTCCATTCATATCAGTGGCCCAATCTATTCCTAGCAACACGAGATAAGGATTGTTGTCATCGACAATCTCTATTACTTCAAAGTCTGTCTATGTGCTCGCGCCATCGATATCGACTGTTACCCCTTGCAATCTCCCCATGGAAAAAATATTATGTTGGTTTACCATTCGTAATTGAATAGGGGACCACTGCAACGTGGGCCTACCCATGTGTTCCCATGTTTGCTTCAGTAACACATTCGTGTCCGATCCCAGATCTAGGATGACCTGATCCATTTCATACTCACCAATCTGCGTAGTCAACCTCATCTCCCTTCCAGTGCACAATGTATGCTTCCCCAATTTCCAGACTATGTGTGGTTCTCCTAACCCTGCACACCTGGTGATCAATTCATGTAGTCCCTTAACTACCTTATTATCGCACAACAGCTTTATGTATGTCTCCAGAAAGGTAGTAAGCATAGAAGGATCCATCCCTAGCTCTGGTTGATCCTTACTTCTTGAAGTAGAGGCCTTCGCAAAGCTCTTCTTAGCTTCGATGAATGTCTCCTTTGCGCATTCTAGGTCAAACTCAGGTTCCTTTGTAGGAGCCTTGCGAACCCATGTATCTTCCGCGGGTTCCTTCCCCTTATCCTCCCATATGGTCGCATCACTTTTGGGCATCATGTTGACATTTGGGTCTTCTTCATGTGGTTCAGACCTCATCATTTGGATATTCTGAGTCAGAGGAGGCTGGAGTACCCCTTTCTCACGCATATGTGGGATCAACATATGACAATCTACTACTTCATGATCGAACTGAGCACAATATGAATAGGATATTCTCGTTGGGTTGGTACAATCACAGGCATAGCACCCTGGTCCTCCGCAATTGTAACAAATTAACTGTTTGCAGCCCCTTCCTAGTCCCATTCCTCCTCGTCCTTGACCTCGCCCCTGAAATCCAGTATGCGCCATCCCCGCAGCTGGGTTGAGGCCTCGTGTTTATTTTTGCATTCTATAGGCTGTGTTCTGATCCATCATTAACTTGTAGCTATGACAAGTACACTCGTCATGGCCTACTGACCTGCAGAAATTACAAAAAAACTGCTGGGGAGTCTGTGTATACTTTTGCAACAAATGACAATTATCCGTTGTGTTTTTTCCTCCTATCTGACAGATTGTGCACCATAACATGGGTGTCACACTTGGCCCTGCTTGTGCCTCCGGTCTCAATAGCATTGGCCCCCCTCCTGCTAAGAATTTCGCGAATACTAGACAGTGGTCTTTGTCATGGCCCTCGCCTTTGCATTTTACACACCATACTTCCTCACGCGCTTATGGCCGCGGTGCCCTATTCTACTTCAAGATCTGCATCTCCAGGCAAAGATTCTATAGTTGCGTGTGGATTTGTTGAACTCCTAGCCCCGGATCTTGTATCGATGTCTCATGCAATCTCATCGCCATTTCCAACGCTTCAGCTTGAGTAGAAAGTTTCTATTGGGATAGCACCATCCTCAGGTGTGGTGTTAGAGAGGCCACAAACCATGCATGATGATGTGCATCTGTGAGCGTCATATTAGTCTCACGGATCGTACTCTTCAATCCTTGATCCAGATCCTAGGGGGTCTCGCTTGGATGCATCACGATCTCTTTAAACCCGATGATTGGTTGTGTCTCTGATTTCGGCCTGCTAAATTCTCTGTTCAACGCATTCTAGATCTCTACTCTTCTTGCATTTGGGTGATCATTAGAGTGCTTGATATACCATGTGAACGCATGATCCTTCATCACGCTCACCAATGTAGCCTTCTTAATGTTGTCATCCATGACCCCTTGTGCTTCCCACACTTCTCTTACCACGAACCAAAATTATTCTGGATCCTCATTCCCTACTCCTTTGAATATGGGTAGATTGATTATGCTCGCCATGCCGAATTGCGAGGTTGGTGGAGGTGGAGTGGGTGGATATGGATGTGAAGGAGGTGAAGCAGGTGGTGACATGGGTGGAGGTGGTAATTGCAGAATGCGTTTCCTTATCAAACTGATCGCACTTCTCGGCGAGATCCATGTGACCTCTTCCTTGCTCTCTCACGAAGGTGAAATTAAGGGATTGTTTCCTAATTCCTCGCTACCTTTGTAGATCTTTCTGCTCTGCATCATTCCAAACATTAATGTATTCGCATAACCCGCTTTTCACATAACAACATCTTAATCCAGGTATTCAAGGATTTAATGTACCTACCCTGCGGTCCCTTAAGAAAGTGTCGTTCTGCTTTGCTGTAGCTCATGGTCGTGTCTATTGCAAACTCAGTGATAAGTCCCCCTATTATCTGGTCGAGCCAATGGTCCACATCTCGCGTGATCTTATCTTTTGATGCTTCTAGTCTGTGCACTAATTCCTGAGTCCACACTATTAGTTGGTCGACCTTACACCTTCCTTGGCTATCGACTAACCTCGCGATCCACTCATACAGTTCAGAAGGAAAGGATGCGAAGAAGATCTCATGGCTTTTTGTATACATGTAGTGATCCTACCACCTTTTCTCGGATACCTGTGGAGTTCTGTTTTCCTGTGTCACAAATTCATGAATATTCTTGTCCAACCACTCTTCAATTTCCTTCTTTGTTGGGTTCCAGTGGCACAATGGCAGACATCCCTTAGGTAGATCCATGTCCTGGCAACAGAACCATTTGTTGGCTTTTTGGGGCCTGACCCCGGTTCAAAAGTGATTTAGCCAAACAAATCCTGAAACTACCGGACCTTTTGGCAATAGTCCATGGTACGCGCACTGAGGTCTCAACCGAGGTAGTATGGCAGGGTGTTGGAACTAGATTTTCACACCCTAGGGATGTTTTAATGAAATCTAGGAAGTTTTCAAACTGAACCTGCACACTTGCGCTACTCCACGCAGCCTTCTGTCCTTCGCAGCTTGTGCAACTGCTTCCCCACAACTGTGTAAAGAGCACTAAGAGGTGTTGTCTAGATATTTTATCCTTACTGTGCTATTATTATAGATTTTAACTTAATTTTGTGGGTCCAATATTCTCATTAGTCATTCAACATTCATAACAAGTGTGTGCAATCATAAAATTGTAAAGAGATGCATAAATATAACCAAAGCATAGACACACAATATTTCAAAATCAACTTATCTATTATTCATTCTCTGTCCAAGTACAATCCAAATTCCTCCCTACGCACTCAGCTGCAGGGGTCCGCGCACAGAGCTGTAGACTCTACTACGCCTTCGCACACTCAGTTGCGGAGCCTCTACCTATCACTACGACCTAATACCTTCAGATCCACTTCTAGCTTCTAATCATACCTTCACATCTCTCTATTACTTGTCAAAAAATAAGACTTATTTTACACTTAGAGCCTCGCTCTATTTATACAATCCCATGGTCCGCAGACCATGGGTAGGCCAACACATTTTACATTAAATTACATTATCTTAGGGTAGACAACCCTAGACTCTTGTGCTTTGCGCCCGCATTTCGCGGGGTCTTTACATTACACTTGACCAAAATTCAGGCTTCAAACCCCAAAAACATGCTATGGGGGGATCTGTTGCCTAACAAGAAAATCCTAAAAAGCCAAAACCCTAACCCTAGGAAATGGAACACCAAGAGTTAGTGGGCCCCGTTGGGGTTAGTTGGGAAACCAACTTCACGGGGTCGTAACTTGGTCATATTATCTTCGTTTAGCACATAAAATACCTCGTTGGAAATATCTCTCTAAGTTCTACAAGATTTTATAGATTTGATTCTTCCCTTGTCATCCATTATTTTTCATTGAATTACATTACACGTTCTTGAATATCCGTGATCATGATTTGCTTGCCCAAAATTGATCCTTTGATCTCACAACTTACTACAGGAACATTTAATATCTAATGATTCTTAATGCCTAAAATATTATACAACTAATAGATTTTAATTTGTAAATATCATGAGTAAGATACATGAAAATACATATTCTCCTTTTCCATGGATTTGATCACTAACATCTCATGATTGTATGAGAATCTTCACTCCATGAGTAATCCCACAAGCTTAGTGTTGGCCTATTGTTTGGTCAATTTAGTGTGATCTAAATTGCTATTTATAATGTCAACCCGGGGTTCGTAAACTGACGAAGTGAAGTGTACTATATGTACTAGATAACCATTTCCTTAGGCTTTTTGTCGTTTTAAGATTTTTAGTTTGTTTTTGGATTTTATTTTTCCTTAATGTGTGATGGTAAAAGTGAAGTGTGAAGTGTGTGGAGTGTAGATGGCGATGGTATCTAAACTTGAAAAATGCTCAAAACAAAGCTTTACAATAACTAAAATGAAATCAATTCTTAAGAGAAAACAAATGCATCAAATGGTGAACTAATGACAACGGCCCAGTATCCTTGCTGCTGAAAAATGAAAAGAAAGCAAAAACTTGAAAAACAACTCAAACTTAAAGCAAAACAGCTAATTCACACTACTTTAACTTTTCAGATCCTTTGCCCTTCGGCTCAATCTACTTGGTGGGGAGTAATCATAAAAAAGTTAAGCAATATGATATTTAACTGTTCAAGAAAGTAAATTGCATAAAGAAAGTAATCACACTACTTGAATTTTTCAAATCCTTTACCCCTCAGCTCAATCTACCTTGGGGAAGTAATCATGAACATATCAAGCAATATGCTAACTAAATGTAAATTGCAGAAAAGTAACTAATCACACTACTTAAACTCGTCTAGTCCTTTACCATTCAGCTCAATCTACTTTATGGAAAGCAAACATGAGTAAGAAATATGACAACTAAATCACACTACTGTTAGTAATGTTCTGATTTCCTGCTGATATAGTCATTTGACCACAGAAAGAAATCATAAATTGTTGAGAAGTATGATATATAACTAGCAGAAAAAGAAATAAGAAAATCACAACTTTAAAAAGGACAATGTTGAATTTAAACTTCAGAAAATAAAAGTTAGCAGGAAGGACAAGATGATCTCATATGCCAAAAGTTATCAAAAAGACGAAAAATTGCCCGGGCTGCCTAAGAGAACCTGCAAAAAGCACTGATCAGTTTACAGCTCTAAGAAAACAAAGATGAAGATATGAACAACAAAAACATAAACAACATATTATGTACAAGCTAATGATAAAACAAAAACATAATGAAACTAAATAACACTTTACAAAGCTTCAGCGTGCAGGGGCCCTCTGCCACTTCAGCCAATCAAATAATCATACGACTATCTTCAGAAAAGTCTTCTCATGTATTAAAAATAACAACATATAAAACAGTGGGGTGACAAGATAACCAATAGCGTGGAAATTACATAAACAGTTCAGAATTCACATGCATCAAAAGTCTCTTTACAGCATACAATGACGCGTTATTTATAATGCAAAAATACTACAGCTAACTAACAACTTCTACGCTATTAACTGCGTTGCCATAGACACATAGATCTCTTCAGCCGAAATCTAGTGTAATTGTCGTTATGTTCTTTAAATCTTCGGAGTGGTTGGCTGTTAGATTCACGTTTCAGGAACGATCTCCAGGTGTGCTGGTGCCTTCGTGAGCTAAGAGCTATGCCACGTATCATTTACGTGCCCAAAACAGTGACGTGCCACCGCTGAACTCTTTGGATGGCCTTGTCTTTGACTTTGGTTGACCGCGGCCTCTCATGGATGATTTGGCCGATTCGAAGGGACACGTTCCATGTACCTGCCATCTGGAGCTTGCCCATGTAGCTCGTTCCTTCAGAGGACACCTGGAGCACAGATTTTAACAAAATAGCTGCGGAAACCTGTGCTGGCTGCAGAAACTGACAAGTTTCCACAGCTGCATGAACAAAAAAACTAAACCAAACAACAGACATCAGTATAGTCAGAAAACCATATAAACAGTCCTTTTTAGACTATAATGCAATGATTTAACGACTGGATGAATGGAGTGAGTGGAGAATGAGGGCTAAGAGGGTGTATAGGAAGGTGTAAGGTTGAGGCTCAACATACCACCACTGTGAAGGTGTTGCATGTGCTCATGCAACCAAAATTGAGTGATTTCCCTTTAGTCCACATGCTCTGAGGCTTCTGCAAGGACATCTAGTCCTCTTTTCTTTTTATTTGATGCCATCATCATCATCCTTGGCTTTCTAACCAGACATTTGAACTTGAGGTTAATTAAAGCTCTTCTTAACTTTTTGCATCTCTTCTTCAGTCTTCTATTCTTCTTCTGCCACAGTCCTAAATGAAGCATGGTATTATCATGGACCATTTTGTCTACCTTACCCTGCTCTTTAAGTGTTTCATTTTCTTGTATTATGTGTCTATTTAGGACTTCTAGCTCAAATACGTCTTGTTTCAGAGACTGGACCTGTGCATCAAGTGGCAGAGAGGTACTTGGTTCTGTAGCTGATTGTTCAAAGGATTCCAGGTAATTGTATACCTCTTGCTGATTAGGATCCACCTCAGGTGACTTCCTCTGTCTAAACTCAAAATCTGGTGACGGAGGACTGCTCGCTTCTTCTGGCCGAAAAAGACTTTCCTCTCGTCGAGGACTTGTTTCAAGGCTTGGTTGTTCTGGAGATTTCTCAAGTATTTCTTCACTTAAATCAATAAAGTGGGACTGATCTCCCTTGGTTTTCTTCCATTTTCCTTTTAGCCGAGAGCTCCTTCTCAAGGATGAACTCATACTTGTCTTTTTTGCACTTTGTTTCCCTTTCTGCTGTTTCTTGGCCATGGCAGCAACTTTAAGATCTACTAGCCTTTCTGACAGAGGCTGGTAGTCCTCTTCTAAGGATTTCTCAGGGGATGGAGAGACCTCTTGAGTGGTTATTTTTCCCTTTCCTTTCTTTTGTTTCTTATTCGTGGGCTGGTCTTCTTCCTCTTTTTGGACAGTCTCTTCAATTTCTTTTGTAGGGGAATCTTGGGCTGTAACAATTTTCTCCCTCCTCCTACTTTTCCTTGGGATTTTTGATGGACTACTTCCAGAGGCCTCAGCTAGCTCTTGGAAGTAGTTTCTTGTTAGAAATTGTTCCCAAGTAATCTTAGTTTTCTTTAACTACTCCTCAATCAGAATTCTTATGAGCCCATGATGGTAGAGATGTGGCTCAATGTTACCTACATGCTTTGAACCGTAACACTCATCTTCTTTAAACTTGCTAGCAGAAAATGTGGTAAATTAAGAATGTGGCCATCTATAAAATTCATCATTAACCTCACATGATACATGTACATAGAGCCGAAATGACCCTCACATGTGATAAATTTCTATATGACCAACAATAAACCAGACCATTCTTCTTTCAATACATGTACAGGGATGCCTCTGGTGAATACGGTGGTATCCATACCTTGATTTCGTAGCATGGTTCTCCAGATTTGATCATCCACGCTCCTATTTTTGAACCATCTTTCTCCTTCTCGAGGTAGGCCCGTAGCTGCTGCTATTGTGGCCTCAGTCACTGCAAACTTTAAGTCTCCAACCTCCATTGTTTGTCCATTAAAGGACCTTGCAAAGGTTTTAGTCACTTCCTTGTTATACCCCTTGAATTTCTGAATAAATCGGAGCCATTTGGCTTTCTTTAATAACTCCTTGACTTGGGGATAACCCTCCAAGTATTTTGATCCTTCTGGCTCGGCTCTCAACAATTTTCCCATCCTCGGCTTTAAATTCACTGAGGGTTTTTTCTACGTATGAGGGTTAAGGAAGAATGGCTTTGTCACAGGGTTTTTAGGAGAGACTGTAGTGACTGTAATCGGGGTTTAGGATGACTACAGTGGCTGCAATCAAAACGTCAAGAAAACTGTAGTGACTGTAGTCGGAAACAGAGGAATGCCCGAATCACAGGAAGAACAATGGGTGAGCAGTGGTGACCATGACCGAGTTCATAAAATGAAGCATGAGTATATGCAGGGATTATGATATGAGTGGAGTAACGGCAGGATTCTCCTGAGTCAGGTGACTGTATGTGAGATTTACACATCTCAACAGACGGCTGCGGAAATTATGGCTGGGAAGAACCGTAATACAATAGGTCACGTCTTAGGAGTACGGGTCATAAATAGAGGTGTAGTCATTTTTGAGTTTGAACTCGGAGTAATCATAAGATCGTTATAAAAATGAATGCGAGGTGTATGGAATGGTATTGCGGAATAGGAATGGTAGTGGGTGAATATATTAAATCATTGCACATAGAAGAACCGGTTATGGGTTAATAACTATACATAATGATGACTTCAAGTGTTGTTTGATAGAGATTTTTGATCATACCTTTGGACACTTGTCATTCTTTGCTCAAGGTTTCTAACCAGTTGATCTTTTTTTGATATTTTGAAGATGCCCTATGTCTTTAGCTCACGTACACCTGCATTGCATGATTTTGGCACTAACAGTTGATTGCATTTTGAAAACAGAGTGATGCTGGCTGCAGAAATCGTTTCTAGCTGCGGAAACAGGTTCCAGCTGCGGAAACGGTGGCCAGCTGCTGAAACTGAAACAACACCCCCTAATCTGCACAAAGATAGTTTAGAGGAAAATAATTGAATGAGAGTAGTCCTGAAGGGGGACTTTTATTGATGAAATGGAATGGAATGAAAACAGAGTGAGAATGATGATAGGAATGAAATGGAATGAGTGAGCGAGATGGAGTGAAGATGGAAAGAACATGAGAGGAGATTTTTTTTTTTTTGGAAAATATAGAGTGTCAGGTGCCCCTGATTTTCACTCCATATTTTCTGTATAAGACTGCCAATCCATGATTGGTTTTCAGGCTTATACATTTTCTTTATTTTTTTTTTTTTTATTTTATTTATTTTTAATTATTTTATTTTTTTATTTATTTATTTTATTTTTAAAATTTTTTTTTTCAGAAACTACAAGAAACCAAGATTAGGCTGATGGGGGTGAAGGATTCTTCTCCACCAGCCTTATTGCAGAATTCTCTTGGAGTATTTTGACAAACTCTTCTCTGGAAAGTGGCTTATGATAAACTTTCAATCGGTGGCCATTCACAATAAGAGGAGTCTGGAATTCATCAATGGTCTTGATTCTTACTGCTCCATTGTCAAAGACTTTATCAATCTCATATGGACCAAGCCAATGAGTCTGAAACTTTCCTTTGAAGTCTTTAAACTTGGAATCAAACAGTAAAGCCCAATCTCCCTCTTGAAACTTTCTCTCTTTAATATATCTGTCATGCCACTTAGCTCTTTAATGTTGAACTAGATCAGTTCTTAGAATTGCATCTTGTCTAATCTCATCTAGCTCATTCAACTGTTCCATTCTGTGCTTGCTTTTGGGCTTCTGACAAGCTCATCCCCAACTGAACTGTCATCTTGAAGGTCTTGATTTGAAACTCAATGGGGAGCAAGACTTCTTTCCCATAAACAAGTTCATAGGGAGAATGTCCTGTTGTGTTCCTCCATGTAGTTCTGTAGGCCCATAAGGCTTCAGGAAGCCTTTCTGCCTAATCTCTTCGATGGAGATGAACAGTTTTGGCGATGATGCTCTCAAGAACTTTACTTGTAGATTCCACTTGACCATTTGCTTGAGGATGGTAAGGAGTAGATTTTCTATGCTTGATTTTATATTCTTCCATCAGCTTCTCCATCAAGTTAGATGTAAATTGACTTCCCTGATCTATCACAATTTCTCTTGGGACACCAAATTGAGTAAAAATATCCTCAAAAAGAAATTGAACAACTGAATTTTCAGTGGCAGAAGGCAATGCCTTGGCTTCTACCCATTTAGTGACATAATTAGTGCAAACCAATATATATTTCTTTTGTCTAGACCTTCTGACATATTGTTTTGCATCTTTGAAGAGAGAAGGCCAATAATATCCTAAAGAAAGGATTTTATAGGCCGTCCTCTTGTCAGCAAAGTGTCCGCCGCAGGGTTCATCATGACATGCCTTGAGGATGTCATGCATTTCATCTTCCCGAACACATCTCTTGATCACACAATCTAGCCCTGTTTTAAACAATTCATTAGAAATCCATGAATAATTTGAACTCTCCTGAATAATTTTCCCTTTTTCATTAGGAAATAAGTGTGGAGGTAGCTTCCCTGTAACCAAATAGTTAGCAATATCTGCATACCAAGGAGCCTTAGTAGTTACTGCAAACAAATATTCATCTGGAAACTTATCCTCTACAGGAGAATCTTCGTTAGTATTTTGGATTTTAGACAAGAAATCAGCTACTGTATTTTGTTTCCCTGGTCTATCTAACACAGTAATATTGAATTCTTGTAAAAGTAAAAGCCATCTTGTGACTCTACCATTGGTAACAGGTTTGTTCATGAGATATCTAATGGCAGAATGATCAGTATGGACAAAAGTTTTGTAGCCTGTTATATAATGTCTAAACTTATTGATTGCATGAACAACAGCTAAGAACTCTTTCTCAGTCACAGTATAATTTAACTCGGTGGGAGTCAAATTTTTACTGGTGTAGTAAATGGCATAAGAAACTAAATCCTTTTGACCCAACATAGCTCCAAGAGCTGTATCTGAAGCATCTGTAGAAATATGGAAAGGAAGTTTCCAATTTGGCCTCTCAAAATGGGTGCTTCAGATATTCTTGTTTTCAAAGCTTCAAATGCAGATTGACAATTAGGATCTCATTTGAATTCACAGTCTTTTGTAAGTAATTTAAAGAGAGGAGATGCTATTTTGGTGAAGTTTTCAATAAATCTTCTATAATACCCAGTAACCCAAGAAAACTTCTAACATCTTTTTGACAATTTGGAATAGGCAGCTTGGATATGACTTCAACTTTTGATCTATCAACCTTAATTCCATCTCCTGAAATATTATGTCCTAAAACAATCCCTTCAGTAAACATCATAAAGCATTTCTCATGACTTAATGAAAGGTTTGTATCCTTACACCTGATAAGGACCTTTTCCAAATTCTCTAATGCCTCTTCAAATGAATCACCATAAACTGTAAAATCATCCATGTAAACCTCTACACAATCATGAATTAGATCAGAAAAGATTCCTAGTACTGCCCTTTGGAATGTTGCGGGTGCATTACATCATCCAAAAGGAAGTACTCGGTAGGCAAAATTTCCCCATGGACATGTAAATGTGGTCTTGTCTTGATCTTCAGGTTCTACCTGAATCTGATTGTAACCACTAAAACCATCCAAGAATGAGAAATACTTTTTGCCTGCTAAAGTATCTAATAATTGATCAATAAAGGGTAAAGGAAAGTGATCCTTCAAAGTTGCTTTGTTCAATTCCCTGTAATCAATGCAAACTCTCCATTTACCATTCTTTTTAGGTACTATAACCAAAGGAGAAACCCATCCACTATCTGAAATTGGATAAATGAATTTCACATTAAGTAACTTTTGGAGCTCTTCTTTCACTATCTCCCTAAGGTTTGGATTCATGCTTCTTTGAGGTTGTCTGATTGGTCTATTGTTTTCCTCAATGTAGATGTGATGAATGCAAGTCTTAGGATCAATACCTTTCATATCGGTATACTCCCATGCAAATGCAGTAGAATGATTTTGCAAGATTTTGGTCAGCTCTTCCTGTTGTGATTTTTCCAAATTTTTGTTGATATTCAATGTTTTTCCT
>APFE030972350.1:0-63070 GCA_000404065.3 Pinus taeda
TATAAATTGATCTATGAATTCAATAATATTTTTAGAATTAGCTGTCTTGAGAGGAACTGCTTCTACCCATTTAGTAAAATAATCTGTTGCTGTGAGGATGTATCTATGTTGTTTAGAAGAGTGAGGAACGATCTCACATATTATGTCCAAGCCCCATTGAGCAAACGGTTGCTCGATGTTTACCGGCTGTAGTGGTAGGGACGGTTTCCTTTGTCTCCCAGCAGTAGTTTGGCAGACTTGGCATTTCCTCACGTAACTGTGTAAGTCTTTGAACAACGTAGGCCAGTAATATCCTGCATGTAAGATTTTATGTGCAGTAGCATCTCCAGCGTAGTGTCCGCCTGTTGGTCCATCGTTGAGTTCCTGCAAAACCTTTTCAGCTTCAGCTTTTTCCGGACATCTGAGAAGAACAGAATCATAATTTTTTCTAAAAAGAATATCATTTATGAGCTGATATTGTTTAGCTTTTAATCTCAGAGCTCTTTTCTTAGTGTGATCAAGGTGAGTTGGAGCATACCTGTTCTTAAGAAAATAAATGATGTCAGCGTACAATGATTCTGCATCGTTTAGGCTTACCTCACACACTTGTACCTCTTCAGATGAATTTTCAGAAATTTGCGATGCTCCAGCCAACATTTTGCAGAAGCCTTGACCTCTTACAATGTTCGCCGGTTTGATTTCAAGGTCGTATTCCTGCAAAGCAGTGATCCAATTGGCTCTTTTATCACCCACATCCTTTTGTACTAGAAGATGTCTTACCACTGGAAACGGTACTATGACCTTAGTATGGGTTTTAAGTAAGAAAGGTCTGAAATATTTGACAGCTTTGAAAACGGCATAAGCCTGTTTCTCCACGTCAGAATAATTGAGTTCAGCACCTTGTAAATTTGAGCTAAAAAACGCGATTGGAGCTTCCTCTTTTCCTTGATTTGCCTGAGTTAGAATCGCAACATATGATTTCTCTGAGGCAAATGTGTATAAAGTAAAAGATTCTGAAAAATTTAGGGTTGCTAAAGATGGAGCATTAATAATAGCTTGCTTGATCAGGTTGAATGCTTTATGTTCATCTTGACCCCATTTAAAATTTGAATTCTTTTTAATCATGTTTCACAAAGGATATACAATTCGTGAAAAATATGGAACGAATCTCTTTACAAAATTGATTTGACCAAGGAAAGATTGCATGGCTTTTTTATTATGAGGTAGGGGTATTTTAGAAATTTCTTTGATTTTGTCGGGATCAATGTGAATACCAGATTTTGACACTATGAATCCTAGAAGTTTTCCTTCACTTAATGCGAAAAAAGATTTCTTTGGGTTAAGTGAAATTCCATACCTTAAACATCGTTGAAAGATTTGTTTTAAATATTTGAAATGATCGCTTCGCTTCTTGGAGTACACTGTTATATCATCCAAATAAATCACTACAGACTTATTGACTAAACCCTTGAATGCGATGTCCATAGCTCTTTGAAATGTAGCGCCAACATTGATCAACCCAAATGGAATTTTCCGATATGCGTATGTGCCCCATTTAGTTTTGAATGTTGTTTTCAACTGATCATCGGGACGTACTAACACTTGGTTATATCCTGAAAATCCATCTAAGAAAGACATCAGTTCTGAGCCTGCTACTGCCTGTAGTATTTGTTCCATAGGAGGAAGAGGAAAATTGTCTTTTTGGAAGGCTTTGTTAAGATTCCGAAAATCGATGCAGATTCTAATATCTCCATTTTTCTTTCTAACGGGTACCAAATTGGAGACCCATTTGGAATGTCTGACGGGGAAAATTATTCTGGCTTTCAATAACTTATTTAGCTCAGTTTTTATCTGATTTTCTAAATTAGGGTGGATTTTTCTCAGTTTCTGTTGGACAAGTTTTTCGTTATTAATCATAGGAATAGTACGTTGAATGATAGAAGTGTCGTATGTTTTCAGTTCATCATAATTCCAGGCAAAAACATTTTTATATTGTCTCAAAAGACGAATATACGCTAGTTTTTCTTCAGGGACTAGGCCGAGGCCTAGGTTAACGTTTTGTGGTTTATCATCGGTCCCTAGGTTTACTAATTCGTAGTTCAGAGTTGGACTGTAGAGATTTGAATTGGTAGACCTTTTAAACCGATTTTTTAAATCGTATAAGTCTTCTAACTTAACCACCAATTTAAGTATAGCATTATCAGTGCTATTTGGTTGTATTTGTCGATCGTGATGGTCTTCGTCAATTATTTGATTGGAGTAGGATCCTTCAGAAGTGAGGAAATTTACAATATCAAGATCGTCATGGAATACTCTCCAATTTGTAACGTTGTCAGGGATGGACGGTCTAAAGATTAATTCTATTGAGAATCTATCTGGGCTAAAATCTTCGGAGGGAAAAAGCTTAGAGGCTACGTTAGCCAAAAGGTCTGCGCTTGCGTTTTGGAGTCTCGGGATTGAAGAAATATTAAATGCTATGAAATGCTTGGTCAGATCTTGTACTAAAGATTGATAGTGCTTTAAATGACCAGATAAGCAATGTATAGTGTTACGTACCTGTTTGACGACAATTTCAGAGTCTCCGAAGACTTGGAGATACTTGACATTCAACCCGATTGTTTTGTACAGGCCTTGCACCAAGGCCTCGTATTCTGCTGTATTGTTTGTGCAATCGAATTCGAGTCTGCATGTAAGCATGGCCTTATTTCCTTCTAGACTAATCAGAACGCATCCTGCTCCTGCTCCTTCTTTAGATTTAGAGCCATCAAAATATAATTTCGAAAACAAAGATGTATTTACAGGTTTATCTAAAAAATTAACACACTTTGAACTATCAGTTTGGGAAAAATTTTCGATTTGAGATGAAACTAAATTTTCTAAGTAGGGTGATGAATGAGCATTGAAATTGCTGAGAAAAGAATATACCGAGTAATTCCCTATGATACTGCTGTTATATGCTATTGCTTCATTTTCTCCCACCAATTCCGTTACTATATACTTTTGGTGTAACTCTCGTTCAATCTTTATTTGATTTGGTTTACCGTTGTAGGGTAACCACATATGCGACCAGTCGGTCGCGAAGTATCCATGGAGTTTCTTGGACCAATCTCTGCTAAGAATTAGCCCATAGAATTCTGGGATATCAGCCACTAGAATGTCAATAACCTGACATATCTTCGGATTGGATGACAATCTTATGGTTACTTGATTAAGTTCACCAGTCAATTCGACTTGAGATCGATCGAGTTGAACTATGCGCACTGCGGATTTTTGTGGTTGAACATTTAACTTGGCACATATTGATCTGGGTAAAATATTCGATGAAGCACTGGAATCTATCAAACAATTGTTCACATTTTTGTTGAAAATTTTGTAAGTGAGAAGAAACAGGGGAGTGTGAGATCTTGATCTTCCTCCAATTAAGGCGATTTCATTTTGGTCAATCTTATTGATCGCGTTAGTTGGAGGTCTTCCCATGTTGTGGGAAGCTTGAGAGAGTACAGCAGTAGGAAAAGATGCAATGGGTACGGCATGTAATTCTTTCATCATTATCTTCTGTTGATGTTTCAATTTGCTCAATTCGTAAAGGGTAATATTAGCCCTAGTTTTTCTCATATCATCTATAATATTGTACTCCATTTCATCTGACACTATCAATGTTTTTGATGGAGTTGTTTGATCTGCTTGGACTGGGCTAGATTGAGTCACTTTAGTGGTTGTTTTCTTTGTTGCGACTTTATCCTTTGTTGCAGGGCTTGCGCTCTTCTACTTAGGGGTAGTTTGGGGAGGATCAAGCTGGTTTTTGCTTCGTGTGCTAACTGGAAATACTTCTTGATCTTCTTCTTGTGGGAGGATGAAATCCCACATTCCTTGTAATTCCACAACTTCTTCGTCATCAGTCTGCCCTTCAATGGCACTTTCTTCTTCTTCTTCCTCTTCCTCGGATTCAACATTTGAAATGGCATTGGGTGGTTTTATATCCGTTGAAGGACCTCTTTTAAAAGCTCTATAGGGCTTTTTTGAAGAAGTTTCTGCTACTTGTTTTTTTATGTCAACCATCTCATTAGACATAGTTTTTAAAACTTTCTGCAATCCTTCCAAATCGAAAGGGTCTTTTGCTTGTTTCTTTTTGGAGTCTTCTTTGAAGGTGAATTTTTTAGATTTGCGTTCTTCTATCGCGGATCTTTTTTCCAGGGCTATTACGCGTTTCTCTACTGCTATCGCCTCTGTCATGTTTTCAACTAAGGTTGTTTTATTTGCTCTGTCCACGAAGATTCCTGTGTTCGATGGTAAAGCAATAATATACCATTCACATCGTACTTCTTCGATGGGTTGGGAAGCAATAGGAGTTTTGTTGAGAATTTTATTGAACCGTAAATTGAAATCTTTGATAGGCTCTATAGCTTTGGCTTTAAGATTGGATAGGTCATTGATTAACGTTTCCGTTGATCTGTCATCACCAAACTTGGTGAGGAACTGATTCTGGAAGGTATCCCAACTTGTGATAGACCCGAAGGGTAATGAAAAGTACCATGACCCGGCTGTTCCTTGCATTGTATAGGGAAAAGGCCGAACAACAGCGTCTTCATTAGTAACTCCGTTGAGATTGATAGAAAGCATGAAATTGTTTATGTGTTCTTCTGCTAGCATGCCTGCTTCTAGATTGAATTTGGGTAGCCATTTCTCAAGATGGGCCAGTATTGGGCTCAAGGGGGCAGGCATTAAAACTGCCCCAGGGTTGTTCCATGGAGACTGGGCCATCGTTGAGCTGCTAGTAGAGGAAAGTGCAGAAGATGATCCCTGCGGCTGGGAAGATGGAGATACTATGATCGTAGATGATTGAAGAGGGGTTGTGGGATTTACGGTAGACGGATGGATGATGATTTGGAATGGAGGCGTGGGTGGTTGACTTTGCGGTGAGGTAGTTGAAATGGATGATGTAGACGAAAGAGTCTCACTGTTAGATTCTAGCGGTAATTTCCTGGCTCTTTTCCTTGTGGGAAGAGGTAACTCAGTTGGCTGAATGCCAATTTTTTCACTCTTTAACCTGGTTAGGGGATGAGCAGGATTGTACTGGGAAGTCACACGGCTTTGAGATTTATCAGACCTCTGAGGAGAAATGAAAAATTCCTGAAGTTTGTGAATCAAGGATTCAACTTCAGGGGTTTTAATGATAGATTGTTCTGAAATATTAGGGTGTGTAGCAGCGTTTGATAATCGAGCGACTTCTGATTCTGGATTTAAACGTACCGGGGAAGTCGGGGGAGATGATGAGGGTGATTTACTCTCAGAATGATATTTAGATTTAGATTTAGGTGCCATTCATAGTTCAGGCCCTCCTTCTAGCGCCAAATATGTTGAAGCCCTGAAAATCGGGTCGACAACAAGGGGGATACTTACCCGGTCCGGACCTTGGTTGAGAGCTCCTTATCCATTTGGTATAGTGAGTCCGACTGGGGATAATGGGACAGTTTCCCAATCTAAGGGTGTGTGTGTGTAGAATTGGATGTTGCTGATCTAAAGTTCATGTCTGAGCTACTTTAATCTAACTCTATGCTATTGTAATCTAATGAAAACAACACATCTAATCTATGCTAACCCGGGATGTAATTCTTCTATTATGCGATCTAAAGAGATTTCAAATAATAGCCGGTAATAAAGATCATTCAACGATTATAAGAATAGAAATCAGTTAAGATGAACCACTTTGCATAAAAAGTTAAGCAAAACAATTGTGAACAACATATCGCATAATAAGTTATTCACACATTAAACATAAATAAATGGCTCCACCGTACAGAAGTGCCAAATGGTAACACAAAAATTCATGTAATAACATATAAACAACTAAAAACTGTATATTTCTTTAAGAATATAAGCAGAAATGATCAAGAGATAAAAATACCATTTGTGACTAGTCCTACTCATAAGCTTCAAGCAACAATGATTTACCTTTCCTTGTTCTAATATCTACGAAGAGTATAGAAGTGCAACATCAGTAGCAGATATCAAATGCAAACATCAATAAATCTCGATCCTTCCATTCATCAAAACCTCCTCTGAGGGTGCAAAAGTGCATGTTTTGAGGATAAGTTTTTGACAAATTTCTGGACCCTTCTCTAAATGCATGAGAAGGGTTTAAATACTGTTAACTAAATAACCTAATTACACAAATTTAGTATACGGTTTTTTTTTAAAATGACCGCTCTCATTCTAAGCAAACTTATTTCTAAAAATCGAATCTAATTCCTAACTATCTCTGCATTTACTCCTTGATGTTGCGAGCATTCAACATTTGCCTGAGAAGAGTCGGCTGGTAACTTTCCGCTTTTGTTTGAGTCAAGAAAATAGGAATGGCAAGTGCTGGCACTATTTTTTAGTACATTAGAAGATATTTTTGGGGATCATCCTCTTGCCAGGTGATTTCACTACGTATATACTTGGTAACATCCCAAATTTCCCTCAAATTGCTTTTGCTTTTGCTATCTTGGCTTCCCGACTTGTGAATGACTTGCTTCTTTGATCCGGGCCTTTGTGGTGTGTTTTTTGTCTGTAGCGCCTTTTCCTTTTCCAGGCGTAAGCTTTCTCAGAATTTTGTAAACATGCTGTTCTTTGTGAGATTTTTACCCTGAGTGTTGGATCGCCTATTGATATCAGCATCTATTCAGTAATACTCCGGAACCTGTGGTTTCGCCGCATGCGGTATTCGTTTATGAGGGGATCTCTTCTCTGTCTTCGAGTATTGCTGCTTTCCCTTTTTCCTTAGATGTTTCCTGTTTTTCATTCGTGCAGTTCACGCAAAGGAAAAAGAGTTACAACAATAAATATTGACGCGAAATCTGTAAGCTCTACGAATGCATAAAATAATGTCACCCATTGTGAACTGACTTTTCGAAAAACATAAAATTGTCCTTCATTAACACTTTGGCGTACGTTCATTAATTTCATTTAAGGTGCGCACCCAATTTTTTGGTTTATGGACAAATTTTCTTGAATGTTGGGCCGAGGAAAATTTGCAATGGGCGGTTCCTGCAACTTGTATTTCATTATTGCGTTTTCGCATTTTTGTCAAGATCGCGATATCGCATATCGCAGCTTGTATCATCGCAACATCGCAATTATCGCAAGATCACATTTCATGTTAAACTATTGTGTGTTGCTCATGCGATGTTGCGATATGCGATGTCGCATATCGACTATCGGAGAATTATCAAGATCTTCATTTATGGGCGCTTCTTGATGTATGCGATGCGATGGATTTCGCGTCACTTTTTTCGCATTATTTATTGTGCTCATAAAGAAATGTTCTACTCTCTTCTCGCGATGCGATATATTTTTAAGGAGTTCAATACAAAAAGATTTTTTTTTGTTTGAATTTTTTACTAAGGGTCCCCGCTTGTTTAATGTTATTGCTAACACTAAATAAGGAGGGGGGTTGTTGGTGGCCACAACAGGGCCCTGTACCTAGCCCTGCTGCAGCTTCCATCCTCAAAGGAATTGGTCCCCCCTGATGCAACATAATTTGTGAAAACAAGAAAATGATCTTTTTCATGCCCCTGGCTTTTTCACTTTAGGCACCACACTTCTTCGCGCACTTCCGGCCGAGCTATTCTGTCTTTCTTCAAAGTTTGCATGTCAAGGAAAAGGTTCTACAACTACACGTGAATCTACTAAATCCCCAAATTAACATCCTGAATTGGTTTCTCGTGAAATCTCATTGTGATTTTAGAGATTCCGCCTGGGTCCCGATCTTCTGTTATGATAACGCAACCCTGAGGTGAGGCAGGAGCGAGGCCACAAACCATTCGCGGTGCTTTCCATCAGTCAGATTCATGTTGGCTTCACAGATCGTACACTTCAATCCTTGATCCAAATCCCAGGGCATCTCTCTAGGCTTCATCATGATCTCCTTGAATCCCACAATTGGCTGTGCTTCAGACTTAGGTCTACTAAATTCCTTATTCAACGCAGTCTGGATATCAACCAATATGGATGTCGGATTATAAGTGCAGTACTTAAATGTACCAAGTTAGTGCCTGGTCTTGCAAAGCACTAACCAAAATTTCTTTCTTCATTTGATCATCTGTGATACCCTGAGCTTCCCACACAACCTTCGTGACGAACCAAAAATGGTTCGGATCTTCATTTCCTACACCCTTGAACACAGGTAGCATTACGAAGTTCACCATGTTGAACGGTGGTGGAGGTGGCGGCGGTGTGGGTGAGGGGGTAAGCGGTGGAGGTGAGGGTGGAGGCGATGTGGATGGATGAGGTGAGGATGGAGGTGGTGTAGGTATTTGCGTGAATCCCTGTCTTATCAACTGAATATCACTTTGCATAGAAGCCTGTGCTGCTCCTTCGTTGTCACTCAGAGGAGGCTCAATCATCAGGCTATATTCAGGGCCTTTTCTTCCTTCGTCCCTAAAATTCCTTCCACTTCGCCTCACCCCAAACATCAAGGTAACTGCATAACCCGCTTTTCAAACAAGAGCATCTTAATCCAAGTATTTAATGATTTTAAATACTTACCTCGCAGCCCCTTGAAGAAGTGATGCTCTACTTCACTGTAACTGACTAAAGTATCGATTGCGAACTCTATCACAAACCCTCCTATGATACAGCTGAGCCAATGATCAACAACGCGCATGATCTTATCTTTAGAGGCTTCCAATTTCCGCACTAACTCCGGGGTCTAGACAATCGGATTGTCAAGCCTCCACCTCCCTTGGCTGTCTTCCAACTTCATGATCCACTCGTATAATTCAAACGGGAAGGAACATAAGAAGATTTTATGTATCTCTGTGTACAGATATCTATCCAACTACTGTTCTTTAGCCAATCACATATTCTTGTTTTCTTGCACTGCGAATTCGTGGATCTTTCTATCCAACCAGTCTTCAATCTCCTTCTTAGTTGGATTCCAATGATGTGACATCACATATATGGTTACAAAAATCTCGGTCCCAGAAACAAAACCATTTTTTGGCTTGATGGGCCTTGATCCAAGTTCAGTGTTAAGTAGCCAAGAAAATCCCTACACTACTGGCCCTTTTGGCATCAATTTGCGGAGTGCGGATTGAAGTCTCACCCAAAGCAATATGGGGGGGACGTAGGAACCAAGTTTCCGCACCCTGAGATGGTTGTGATGTCGACTATTTTCCCTAACCTTCCTTCATGCAGATCGATAAGCCCTTTAGGGCTTATCAAAGTACTTATCTTACTCGTCCTCAAAGCCTCTGTGAAAGTCTCCAGTTGTCCTTCATGGGCCCTAAATAGATAGATCAGGCACTTACGCACCCCTGTAATTACTCTTACTTCTGTATCTTCCCAGATTCGCTTAAGTATTGGTTACTTTAACATGCATTATGGTTGTCTTTGCTTAAATGGATATTCCTACTTGTATTCATATGAAAAAGTAAAATACATAGGTTCGTGCATCAATATAGCATTACTTCATACTACAGTATTCAACATAACATAATTTCAACATTCATAACCAAAGTAAAATAACGCATACACAGATAATTGTAGAATATTCCTCTTTATTAATAATCTAGATTTCCAAAACAGAATTTGACTTCCCTACGCACACAACTGTAGGGGTCCATGCACTCAGCTGCAGACTTCTACCGTAGGCCTCTGCGCACTTAGCTGCAAAACCTCTTTCTACGCTAAGACTCTTCGCTCTTAGCTCTCACAAACCCATTACATACTCAGACTTCACCATTGACTACTTAGCTCAATTGAGCTACCTTAGACTCCTCTAAGACCTCCTTTTTATAGAATCCCATGGTTTGCGGACCATGGGTAGATTTATAAAGCCGACATGACTTATACAAAAGAAGGTGGAAAACCCTTAGTAACTATTTACATCTTCTCACTTCGCAACCACAAAATGCAGAAAATTTACACAAAACTTGGGCTTTTAGCCCCAAAAATTGGGTTTTAACCCCAAAATTGACCCAGGGGACCTACTCCCAACATTAGGTTAGATTCAATCCTCATGGTATTACATTTAAATGATGTCTATACAGTAAGGAGTTCAACAATGTTAGGAGTGTTTTTACTGGTTCATCTTTTGGAAAGGAAATTTGATTATATCGAATATCAACACATTTAGAGATATTTAAACACATTGACAGATGCATTGGCGAATCACGTGTAAATTAAAAAAAATATTCATTCATACATTGATCAAGATAAACAATAGGCAAAAGTAGTATTTTTTCATTAAAATAGAGCTTGTATAAAAGTGCGTGTCTACAAAATATGTCATCTGAGCTAAGAATGATGATGCTCATGATAGAAAATGACAGAACGAGCAACTCGATGCAACAAATGTTTGAGGGGCCATGGAACCCCTCTGATAGGTGCTAGGAATGTCATCCGTCCCATTCTCTGGGATATTTGAAGTCAACCTCTCAAGGTTGTGTTCCAACTTTGTTAAGATATCCTCAGCCTCTCGGTTAGCTACCGCAACTTCTATAGGCTACTCACCTCGTATATCAAATGGTCTCAGCCCTGTTGGTCGGGTTGAGCCCATGTCTACACATGGCTTTCAGATAGTTAGCCTTTGAAGACAAAAACACATACAAATTTTAAAATTTAGAAATAAGTCAAAATGCAAAATTCTCACCTAGATCACCCCAATGAGTTCCGGCTAGAAGTGGCATATCAAGATCACCTCTGTAATCCATCCCGTGATATAGAAAGTCCTCAATCGGAACAATCTATTGGCTTAACCAGTCAAAAAAATTTGCAGTATACCTCACTACTGGTCCATCACCTCCATGGCGTGCCATCAGTGCAACCCACCTCATCATGTGTGGATCCCTGGGACCCCCCTCATCTGCTAGAATCTTCCGTGGCCGGAGAATAGGAAGCCTCTCCAGAGAAAAAGCAACAAGAATGGCACCATAACCAAAACTATTCAGTTTTCGATTCTTGCATCTAGTCAACTGGCCCTTCATGTTCACCACCACTTTTTCACACCAGTTGTACACCATGGATTCCCAGCATTCCATGACCGTCTGCATCTGTGACCGTGTGGCTAAATGAAGGGCAATGCTGCAACACAATTTGCAAACAATAAAAGTAATGGTCCTTAAGGGAAAAATCTCAATGGTTTGAATATCAATTCTCCCATCCTTTGGTTGTGCAGCCCTACAAAATCACCATAGATACCCATCAATAGTATCTCCTCCCACCCTCTATCCAAATAATGAAATGTCGGCTCCCCGATGAGACAACCCAGTCAAGAAATAGATGTCATCGACATCAAGGGTAACACGATGATCGACGATCAAAAAACACTGTTCCTGGACATTCCAGGTTCTTATCAACCATGTCATCAAATCAACCTGAGATTTCATCCCGAGAATGAGCCAATATTTTAGGAGGTCACAAGTCTTGAGAGCCTGCATGGTGGCCTATTGGGAATGGGTTCCCCCAAGGACAACTTTGGGGCTAAAAGCCCATATTTTTGAACAATTTTGTAATAAAGTTGTAAAGTCTCCACATTTTGTGGTCACGGAGCGTGAAGGTGTCAAGAGTCATAAAGGGTTATCTGCCCTTATTTTGTAAAGTGTCAAAGTCAGCTGTAAAGATCTACCCATGGTTCGCGGACCATGGGATTGTATAAAAAGGAGCTAAGTAAGTAATCTCTAAGTAGTGAAGGAGTAGAGAGTAGAGAAAAGCATTGGAGGCTTGGTAGAGAAGTCTAAGAGTTTCGGGTCTTAGTGTAGGTAGAGGCTCTGTAGCTGGGTGCGCAGAGGCCTAGGGTGGAAGTCCACAGCTGAGTGCGCGGACCCCTAGAGTTGTGTGCACAGGGTGGATAGAGTCTGTATTAAACTGAAAGATATCAATAAAGAGAAGTATTCTACAAATTCTCTGTATTTATTTCTTGTTAATGCACCTGATTATATTTCATTTTGGGTTTAATTTACAATGTTCATGTGATGCATGAATATATGTGATTGTGCTGGTTAATTGAATGCAAGTAAGGATTTCAGTTTACAGAAGCTAACTGTGATAGATTAGTAAGATAAGTAAACGCACTTGAGATAACTCGGGAACCTATATAATACATTTTCCTAGCTATGTGAAAGTACCTGGTGTTATCACAAAACCTAACCCTGACAGGCTACTGATCAGGTAGACCTTGAGTAACTATTTCAAACCAACTTTTGGCTGAGGCTTAGCCTCCTCAACCTGAGAGGGATCTCTCACTAGGTTAAAGATTTTGATAATGGATCAGATGGCTAACTCTATGAAAACAAATGGAGGAGTGTAAATGGTTGAAACACAGTCAATGAACATCCATTGGGTTATGGGGTCAGAAAATGCTTAGTATGACAACAATATTAGTTGAACATGGAAGTCAAGGCATCAAAAGTTCAATAGTTAACACATAGAAATAGGAAAGAAACACAGGCTACAAATGCATGAAGTTAGAGTATTGCCAATGAGTTCTAAGTATCATACATTCATACTACTAGAAATAAGGAAATGAAGACAAACATAAAAGAAGCCACCATTGAACTCTTTTTTAATCCTAAGAAGTAAAGCCAAAGTCTATATTCATAAAAACATAATCTTTTACAATGACACAATGTGAGTGTTTTCTTTGAAAAATTTCCAGCCCTTGGTGCATTACAACTCTTGTCATATATAGAGTTTCTTTAAAAGCTTGAATTCCTTCCTCCAGCAAGAGGGGAATTCAAATTTCTCTAGACCTGACACCTATCAAACTTTAAACAAACTATTAATTACAACTGACTGTAAAGTAACAACCTTAGAGACCTAATTTGACTAGGAGTGTAACTCCTTATCTAAGCTGGCAACAGCCTTAGCTATGAAAACAAACTCGTTCTTTGACATATGTCTCTCTTCATATTTGGCTTGAGTGATGACTTTAAACTTCATGCTAGCCTTTGATTGCTTGTCCTTTATTTGTCCCTGGATACTAGGAAAACTGCCCCTGTTTTTTCTGCTTTGGTCTCCAAAGTGGTTCCTCGAATTCTGCTAACCATCTTATCCTTTTAATAACATGTGATGCCTTGAATTAGACCAAAGGTCCTGCTCATATACTCGTTCTAAGACAAAACCCCTTAGATGCTGGTTGAAGCATGACAACTGTCTAAGCTACGAAATGGTTGCTGTTTTCGTAGCGCAAAGTTTGGAGTTATTAGATGCTTCTCATTCTTTGAATTTTCTTTTGTTTAGTGTTCAAAACTTCTAAGATGACCCCCTTGTATCTTCTGCAGCATAATTATTTCATAATGGTTCCCCCCTTTCATTTCAAAATTGATTCAAAAAACAAAATTGGCAGCTGCAAAATTTTTGTAGCGCGCTACGAAACTGCTGTGCATTATATGTCATTTTTAGCAGTTTCGTAGCGCGCTATGAAATTGCTGTGTGATTCAAGAGCACAATTTTTGTCATTTTTTGAGATTTTTTTTTGATGGCTTATCCACATGCTATGAGCCAAATAATCTAACATTATCTATCCAAAATAGCCTTCAATCTTCAAAAAGTAAACTTCACATCAAAAATGTCCCAAAATTTCTTCACTTACTGTCTACTTCATTTATGTTGAGGTTGTTCTTCTAGTTCATTCAGTTGAATCTTCAAATCCTCGATCTGTCTTTTCATCATTCAGATTCCAGTTCTCAATTTTTCATTGACCCTTCTGATATATCTTGCCTCTTTTATCGCAAGGACCATCCAAGTGTAATATTGAGCATGACAACTAACTACTTCAGGTATTGAAATTGTTTTATCTTCCCACAGAGCCTCCATCCTATTGAAATTGGCTTCCTTAACTGCATGTTTCCTTGCTTTTTTTTCTAAGTTTGGAAATCTAAAGATTGGCAAGATTTGATTTCTTTTTTACCTCTTCAAAACCATATTCCTCCTGCTGAGTGATAACTGCCTTTCCTCTTTCATCTTTGTGCAGTTGTGATGATGTTTCTGATGGAACCACAGGTTCTTCATGAAATTATGCTACCTCCCCTATCTCACTTGCTTCTGGTTGTGCCTGTTGTATCCTTCTTGAATGTCTTTTCATAGGTCTTCTCGGCTTGAACACAAACTTTGAGACCTGGTCATCAAATTGAAGCTTTTTGGAAGATTTAACTCTTTTGGTTTTGTTCTTGTTGGCTTCAAGTAGCTCTGCTTGGACCAGAGGATTCTTTTCTATGTCGATGGCCTGGAGGAGATCGTTCAAACTTCCCTTTGAAGCTGGGCTTTCATCAACAATCATAGTCTTCCCCTTTTCCTTGGCTAATTGACTTCTTGTTACTCTTCTTTGGATAGTTTTATCATCAGAATGCTCTTGTACCACCTCATTTATCTAAACCTTCTTCCTCTGTGACTGTTGAGGGGTGTCTTGAACTGCTAATGGTGTCATAGGTTCCTTCACCTACTTTCTAGCTTTCAATTTCACAAATCTTCTTGATCTTGTTTCCTTCTGATGACTTACTGCTGGTGCAGAAATATCCTTAGCCTTGGGGCTAAGTCCTGTTTTAGTTTTAAAGCCTGTCATAAACAGGAAAGTAGACCATCCTCTTCCAATCTTCTGAAGCTCATGTAAAACAATCAACTTGATCAACCCATGATGGAATAAGGAGGTTTCACAAGCTTCTTTCTTCAATTGAACCTTATCAGACATTTTTCCTAAAATACAAAATAGATAAGAAGGTAAATCAAGAGATATCTTTCCAGTGAAATGTAAGAGGGGCTTAAAATGGTAAGAGTACACCTTATGGTATCTCCCCTAATAGGTAAAATATCTTTGGATGCATGTCAGCAGGTTGGCATATGAATCCTTTACATAGCTTCTGGGTACTGATTTGGTTAAGTCTGAGCCTATGAATTCCGACTTCAAAAATTCTTGGCAGGGTGCCATTTCGAATTTAAATTTCTTGAACCATCTTTCTTGGCCTCTTGGTATCTCGGTGACTACAGATATGACCTTAGGAGAAATTGGAATTATAGCACTCCAACTCTTGAATTCAAACTAGTGAAATTGAAAGAAAAATCTTTGGTTACTTGAACATGACCACCTTGAATTTTTTCGTAGAATCTCCAACAACCCACCTGTTTGAATGCATGTTCAACCTCTTTGCTTCTCATGAGAACATCTAAACCTTCAGGCTTAGCTCTAAGACACTGGCCTGATCTGTGATTTTTCCTTTCTTTAGACATGTCTATGAAATCCCTGCAAGAAAACTTGAAGATAAACCTGCACTGTATCGGTTTGAACACTGCCTCGCTTGAGCTTTCAAAAAGTTCTGATGAGTGCCATCCTTAAGCTTGCCAATTGTCTTCTTATGCATGAAAGGAACACGGGAAAAAACAAGACTAACTCACCTCACCTTACTTTTCTTGAAATTTGAAAGAATGCATACAGGACATCTAACGAATATAATGATGAGAATGAATGGCTGCATATGATAGGCATGGTTTAAGGACTGACACATGGTGATGAAACATTAATGGATTTTGATGGAAAATATAGCTAGACAAGACCTGGCATGAATCCTCGATTTCATAGCGCAACCAGTTCAAATTCTAGGATTTGCGCTAAGAAATCTCCTAGTTACGAATCCCTATTTTCATAGTGCACATAGTGTATTTTTATGAGTTTACGCTACAAAAACTCCCAGTTGATTTCGTAGCGCATACCAACTTAAAAAAAATCTTAACACATGACACCTATGAACCATTGTGGGACTAATGATAGTTGAAATGAGATTGTTGACCTTATTTACCAATGGGAAGAAGACTCTATCGTATGTTTTAGACTCCCTAAACAAAACAATAGAAATGACTTGACCAAGATTGACTTACAACTTTGAAACCATACAAGTTGTCAATTTTTTTTTTTTTTTTAGTGATAACACCTGGACCAAGGGTTAGGGCTGCGAGAAGGTTAATCGTACACCTTCACGGAGCTACTGAAGGGCGGAATAAAGGGTAGACTGAAGAGCCTTCAAAAGCTTAGTGACCTGCACGAAAGTAGGGGCAGAGGGTATAAACTGACATCGTGACCATCTTAGGGTATAGAGACTTGGTTCCATCATCCACCCATATTGCTTCAGGTGAGGCTTCAGTCTGCACTCTGCAGGCTAATGCTGAAAGGGCCAGTAGTTTAGAGATTTGTTTGGCTAACTAATGCTAAACCTGGGTCAACCCCCCATGAAGCCAACAAGTGGTTCCATTGCTGGGATCGGAATCTGCATAAGAGATGTGTGATGCAATATCATTGGAATCCAGCTAAGAAAGAGGTCGAAGACTGGTTGGATAGGAAGATCCACGAATTCGCGGCACAGGAGAATAGAAATCCATGATTGACAAAGGAATAGTGACTGGACAGGTACTTGTATATAGAAATCCACAAGATCTTTTTCTGTTCCTTCCCAGTTGAGTTATATGAGTGGATCACGAAGCTAGCGAATAGCCAAGGAAGGTGGAGTGTTGACGGTCCTATTGTCTAGACCCTAGAGTTAGTACAGAGACTAGAAGCTTCTGAGGATAAGATCACTCGCGCTTTTGATCATTTGATCGATTGTATCATATGAGGATTTTTAATTGAATTCACGGTCGATACCTCAGTTAGTTACAGTGAGGTGGAGCAGCGTTTTTCCAAAGGTCCACGAGGTAAGTACTTGAAGTCTTTAAATACCTGGATTAAGATTTTATTGTGCAAAAAATGTTTATGCAGCTACCTTGATGTTCGGAGCTACGGAAGTGGAAATACTTACAAGAACGAAGGAAGAAAGGGTCCTAAATATATCCCACTGATTTCACCTTCGTTAGGTGACAAAGAGGGAGTAGCGCACGCTTCTCTGTGAAGTGCAGTTCAGTTAATAAAACAGGGATCGTTAGGTGACATTCCCATTGCAATAAGACTACATGAAAAACCGATGCAAGATCTGAATCTGGGGGTTTAGCAGATCCATGCGCAGTTGCAAAACCTTTGCCTTGAAATGAAAAGTTTGAAGCAGGACAAAACAGTTCAATCGAAGGTGCATGAAGAGATATGGCGCCTGAAGCGTAAAGGTCAGGGGCATGCCAAAGACCACTGCCCGATCTTTGCGAACTATATTACAGGAGGAGTATCGATGCCTTTAAGGCAAGAAGCCAAAGCAGGACTGAGCATAGGTCCTGCGTTGTGGTGCGCTATATGCCAGGTAGCAGGGAAACATACAACTGATAATTGTCATTTGCTGCAAAACTTTGTACAAACACTGCAACAACTGTTCTGCAACTTTTGCAAGTGGGTAGGGCATGATGAAAACAACTACCGAAGTTACAAATTGATGATGGACAAAACACCCACCTATAGAGTTCAGGCAGAAATGTAGCCCCCTGAAAAGAGCGTTGGGATGGAATGAACATGCTTTCAGGGGCATGAACATGGCCGAGGCAGAGGAGGACCTGCTAGAGGTCGAGGACAACTGATTTGTTACAGTTGTGGGGGACGAGGACACTATGCCCATGAATGCACTAACCCAACACATCCATTGTGCAAATATTGTACTCAGTTTGATCATGAGATAGAGGAATGTCCTATGCTGATAGTGAGGATACGCGACAAAGGGGTGCTACCACCATAGCCAACTGAGAACTTGCAAATGATGAGGGCTGAGCCTCGCGAAGAGGATCTGAAAGTGAATATAGTGCTCCAAAGTGGAATTTCAATGGGCGAAGATAAGGGGAAATAACCCAAAGATAGTGCATGGGTTCGCAAAGCTCCGAAGAAGGAGGCTAAATTTGATTTGGAGTGTGCATGCTAAACGTTCATGGAAGAAAAAAGGAGCTTCGGTGAGGCCTCTACCTTAGGGAGCCGGGATAAGCCTGTTTAGGAAATGGACCCTTCTATGCTTACGACCTTTCGAGAGACATGCATGAAGCTATTGTGTGATAGCAAGGTTGTGAAGGGGTTACAAGAAATTATAAATAGATGCGTCAAACACGCTCTGGGTGAACCGCATGTGGTATGGAAGATTGGTAATCATAAACCAAGGAAAGGGCGTGAGATGTGACTCACCGCGTAGATAGGAGAATATGAAATGGATAAGGTTATTCTGGATCTAGAGTTAGATGTGAAAATTTTGCCGAAGTAGACTTGGGAATGGATGGGGAGACCTGCACTGCAGTGGTATTCGATTCAGTGAAGGATGGAAAATTAGCAGAAGATCATCCCCATGGGATGACTATAAGGAGTAACTGTAGATATTGAAGGCACGAGCACATTGGCTAATTTTGAAGTAATAGAAATTGTGGATGACAACAACCCCTGCCCTGTGCTCCTTGGCATTGATTGGGCTAATGACATGAATGGGGTAATTAACCTAAAGAAGCGAAAGATGATATTTGAAAAGAAATCGCTTTGCGTAATAGTACCCCTAGATCCAGATGAAGGATCATGCTATATTGAACCAGTCCGTGATTATGAAATTGATGATGGTTTGGACTGCATATATAAGATAACAGTGTGAGACCAAGATTGGGTGAATCTGACAGTGGATGGACGAATTATGTGGGATCTCGAGAGTTCTTGCAACTCAGACTCAGACGAAGAATTAGAGCGCTGGCAGAATAGACTACATGAAGTAACCACGCTAAGCTGTAACATGATGACCCAGTTGTTGCACTGTGTGTCGTCAGAGGTAAGAAATTTTCCCACCTATGATGGCTTGAATGATGTGGATGTGTTTTTGGGTGCATTTGAGAGGGAAGTACCTGATAAGCTATGCTTCTAGGCTTTGGATTGCGCACTCTGCGCTACGCCCGCGAGATGGTGGGGTACGCATAAGGGTAGTTTTGATGACTGGTGCGAGTGTAAGAGGATGATGAGAACACAATTTGGGAAGCGAAGGTATGAATGACATACAAGTATGATGGGAAGGATGATATACGTGCACACTTGGCCAAATGGGATAAGGCCTATGGAGTGAAGCCCCAACCTGAATGGGTGCAATTATTCTGTCACACCTTAGATGTCATCATGATGAAATGGTACTTGGAGGCAGAGCTCTGCCATGGCACATGTGAATGGGATATTTTGCACGAAGGATTCATAATGACATTAAACTTCAAAGATAGGTTTGACTGTATTGATGAATAACTACAAGAAGTTAAAGCAACAATCTTTAGGATACCGCAAGATCCTTTGGATCTGATTCAACTTGATTGGAATACTTAGCTGAGCCACACACTAGAATGCTATAATGTGACTGCTGAAGAAGAAGACAAGGATCCAAGAAATATTAATATCCCTGAAACCAAGGGTCACCGCGAGGTCAAGGGACCATAGATTGAGAATACTGGTTTAACCGTGCCACTAAAAACGAAACAGGTAAATATTGGTATGGAGGCGGAGCCCAAATTTGCAAATATTAGAGATTATTGGGATGACACGACGGTAGATAAGGTCGTTGAATTTCTCCACGAATACCAGGATTTGTTCCCTACCAAGTTTACGGAGTTAAAGGGGATAATAGGAGACCTGAGTGTTATGAAGATCACGTTAAAATGCGATACGAAGCTGGTTAAGCAAATACCTTACCATATCAATCCGAAGTATAAGGAGAAGGTCTGCCTGGAGTTAGATAAGATGCTCGTGACAGGCATCACTGAGCCCGTAGAAGAATCTGATTGGGTAAGCCCAATGATGGTACAAGAAAAGAAGCAGAAGGATGAAATAAGGATATGTGTAGATCTTAGGAAGTTGAATGATGCTTGCGTGCATGATCCTTTCTTGACTTCGTTCACTAATGAGGTATTGGATAATGTAGGTGGCCAATAAGCATACTCCTTTAGTGATGGGTTCTCTGGGTACCATTAGATCAAAATTGCACCTGAAGATAGAAGCAAGACGACCTTCATGACTGAGTGTGGATGTTTTTAGTACACTGCAATGCCTTTTGGATTGAAGAATGCACCTGCGATTTTCTTGCGCATAATCATTACTGCATTCAAAGAATTCATTCATAAGTTTCTGGAGGTGTAATTTGATAATTGGATTGTGTTTGGGCTTGTGAAATGCCATGTGGAAAACCTACGCTTAATGCTAGATACTTGTCGAAGGTACTATATTGCACTCAATTTGAAGAAGTGCTTGTTTTGTGTTCCTTTTGGGACTCTGCTGGGTCATGTGGTTTGTAGACAAGGACTGATGGTAGATCTCGTGATGATCATAGTGGTACTTAACTTAGAGGTGCCAAGTAGTGTGAAACAACTGCATGCAACCTTAGGACAGACTGGGTACTACAGGAAGTTTATCAAGGGCTATGCCCAGTTCACCCACCTATGGAGAAGTTGTTGAAAAGGATTTCATGTTCTATTGGAATGAGGATTGTCAGAAAATCTTGGATGTATTGAAAGGAAAAATTGTCACTACACCGATTTTAGTCTTCCTGGATTGGAGGAAGGAGTTTCATGTACATGTAGACGTGTCATATATAGCACTGGGAGCAATACTGACACAGGATGGCAGAGTAGAATTAGTCCATCCTATAACGTTCACAAGCAAAAGGTTATCCAAGGCTGAGAAGAACTATTCCACCACTGAGCGCGAAGGGTTAGACATGGTAAACACGCTCCAGAAGTTTAGACACTATTTGCTGGGTGGACATTTTAAGATGTATACGGATCATTCTCTGTTGAAATACTTGGTCAATAAGCTTGTGTTGGGGGGGAGAATCTGTAGGTGGTTGTTATTATTCCAGGAGTATGATTTTGAAGTTATTGTGAAGCCTGGATGAATGAATGCGGGACCAGACCATCTGTCACATATCGAAACGGGGGAAGAACCCACTAAGTTGGAGGAGAGATTGCCTGACGCGCAACTATTTACAGTGTGCGTCACAGATGGTCACTTTGAAGACATCATACACTTCCTAACGACAGGAACTGCCCCAGAAGTCTACATTGTCTAGTAGAAAAAGGAGTTAGTGGTGCGCGCGATAGACTTTTCTATCATTGCCGGACATCTGTACAAAATGGGATCTGATGAAGTATTACGATGATATGTACCAGAATTTGAAAGGAGTAGTATTCTTGCGGATGCTCATGGGGGTGCCGAGGGAGGGCATTATGCAGGAAGGCGCAATTACATAGAAGATTCTACGTGCAGGGGTGTGGTGGCCACTGCTCCATCAGGATTCAAAAGCTTACTACAAAGAGTGTGATGTGTGTCAAAAGACTAGCAAGCCATTGCGGAGAGATGAGCTACCTCTAAACCCACATATTCCATTACAACCTTTCAAGAAATGAGTGATAGATTTTGTGGGACCCATTTAGCCCCAAGGGAAGAAGACAGGTGTGCAGTACATTATCACTGTGGTTGAGTATTTGACTTGATGGGCGGAGACATAGCCTGTGAAGGACTACACAAACGCGACTACTACAAAGTTCCTCTTTGAGTATGTACTAACGTGATTTGGGTGTCCAAATATTTTGATGAGTGATCATGGTACGCACTTTGTGAACGAAACAATCAGTGTGATAACGAAAGAATTTTAGGTGTATCACTAGAAAATGACGCCTTATCACCCACAAGCTAATGGGATGGTGGAATCATTCAATAAGGTGTTGGAGAAAGTGCTGACCAAGGTTTGCAATACTCAGTGAAGTGATTGGGACCTATGCATACCCGTAGTACTATGGGCCTATCGGACGACATGAAAAAGGTTGACTGGACGGACACCCTTTAGCCTTGTATATGGTGTTGAAGTAGTAATGCCCATGGAATACATTGTGCCTGGTTTGCGCATAGCAGCACTCACGGGTATGATGGATCACAGAGCCCTAGAGGAGAGGCTCACGCAGCTTGCTGAGCTTGAGGAAGAGAGATTTCTAGCTGGATTTCACCAACATGTCCAAAAGCAACACGAAAAAGCATGGCATGATCGACACATTAAGTTGCGCACCTCTAAGGTAAATGATCTGGTTTTATTATATGACAACAAGTTTGATAAATTTATAGGAAGATTTAGAATGCACTGGCTAGGGCCCTATGTCATTAAGGAGATTACTAATGGTGGAGTAGTTCAGTTGGTTAAATTAAACGGAGATCCCTTCCCAGGAAAGGTGAATGGCAGTCGATTGAAGCCATACACCGTTGATCTGGCCAGGTGAGTATACAAAGGTAGCATAGTCTTAGCACTCCAGGGAGCTGAAAGGAGGCGCGGGACTATAAACTACATTGCCCGAATTGGGGAACTGCACAATTGAAGGATTGTGTGGAATGAGGAAATGTCATAGGGTTCGTGACAATGCGAAGAGAGCTGCGCTACCTAGGAAAAAATCACGTAGGTCAGCTGGAAAGTGACCACTAAAGTCACTGTTCATGATTTGATGGTAAGAATGCGGCCAAATGGAGCAGGTGACCAACATTTAAGACAAAATTTATGGGTAAGATCCTTGGAAATCTGCTGCCAATCTGACATTAATGAATTGAATGTGGGGCGAATGGTCGGATTTGAATTCAAAATGACCTATAAATTATAGGTGGAGGTCCAACGAAAAACACTTGGCATTTTGAACATTGAATTTGTGAACTCTCATATGTGCATGACCCGCACATTTTTCGAATAATTTCTTGACTTCCCCGTGTTTGATCGGTTTGCAGTGTCTAACAGCAATTTCATCTGTGATTTTATCCCAAGATCTGAAGCTATGGACGCCGAAGCAGTGACAACTGAGGGGGCTATGCCAAAAGTTGTTAGGGAGGCGGAGGGTGCTGCTCCAGAGGTTGCAGAGGTACTAGCTAAAGTACCCAAGTCACCATGGATGCCTAGACTGAATCCTACCTCGACCAAGGAGAGTGCAAAGGATATGAAGGGTAAGCAGGCTACGATACCAATGTGCACATCGCCTAGAAGAAACCCACAGAAGGACAGGCCATCCACACAGGTAAAGGGCAAAGCCATTAACTTGGAGTTGGAGGAGGAAGAAATTGAGGACATCCCAATGGATGATGGGGATTTGGGGGTGGAAGTGGAGGAAGTTGAAGTCAAGGGTTCTAACCTTATCACTAAGTTACTTGAATACGTCCCTCCCCGCAAAGGCAAGACCAAAGTACCGAAGGACATTGACAAAAGCAAGGTCGCCTTGCACACACCTTTGTTGCCGGTTGAGATTGTCTTTGAAGGACCGCACTTGGGGCAAGGTCCTTTGTTAAAATTGGAATATTAGGACTTAGCTGACCATGAGAAGTTCCCGCACTTGGCAAGAGACCAACTAATGCGTCGCGTTGTTGACACAACCACTAGGATGATTGCATTGGTGTTGGTTTTAACCCCGTAAAGAAATTACCTGCATACGAATTCTTAAACACAAAAAATAAACAATGCAAGAGCATAACACATAAAACACATATACACAGAGATTTTCCCCTAGATCCCAAAACCATGGACCAAAAACCATCGCATCCAAAACCATGTATGAAAATCATGCACGAAACCATAGGTAGGTTCGCCCAACCTAATATAGGGTCCAAAACACAAAATTTTCCGGGGCGCTGCCATAGACCTCATAGAGGGGGGTTACCTGCAGCCCTCAAACCCCCTATGACCGCCCCACTACACAACCGGCGCAACAAAGGGGGGGCTACCCCCCTGCCCAAAACCCCTCAGTTAACTATGTGAGCTAGTCGTGGAAAGAATATAACACAACAAGTGGCCCAGGGGAGTAGACAAGGCAAGTCTTCTCAACTTGCTATGGGTTCCACACTATAATCGCACCTACATTACAGTATTGGTCATCAAGCAGCTGTTATTCTTGGTGCATGATGGGTGTCTGTGGCTAGAGGAGCCGATACCTATCACTGACAGGCTGATCCATAGGATCATGCGACTGCCCTATACAAGGGAAAATCTAGCCATGATGTTTGGCAGAAAAGGTGGTGAGCAGGCCCTCACAGAGGCCATGATGGAGAAATTCAAGCTCGTGAAGAAGCCGCGAGGCTATGCCATCTCGAGTATCTATGACCATGTGGTCAAGGTAGCCATGCAGATTTTGGCAGGAAAAATTTTGAGGAAGTGTCGCACAGATGAAGTGTCGGCACTAGTCGTTGCTCTAGCGGCCCAATGCACCGAAGGAGTCCAGTTTAATTGGGTGTGCTATCTCTACAGTGAGTTCCTTGCGAACTGCCACGAGGTGCATGAGCTTAGCAAGACCTTCCACTATTCGTGAATATTGCTTTCTATTGTGCTGGTAGCCTAGGAGTAGCTGGAAGATAGTCAATTCCCCTCGGTCACACCAAACCTACCAGGAGCAGCGAAGTACGCTTTGCTGTGGGTGACCAAGGATGCTCACCGCATCAAGGATAGCAAGATCTTCTGGATCTTGATGGAAATGAACATACACATGGCTATCTATCGAAAACCAATATCGTCACCTACTATGTTTACCAAACTGTAGGAGTATGTGGAGTTCAAGGCAAAATTTAGCCACGTAGCGATTAGGGCACGAAAGGACCCTGAGTAGACATGGTATGAATTGCCTTACTTGGCAATAAACGATGTGATTGATGCAGGTCTTGACCATTGGCCGGCAGAGTGGCGCACTACCTCAAACTTGGCAGTGGGCTCGAGCAAGTCTGCTGCGTAGTGAAAAAAGGAGGAGGCCAAGCTCAAGATGGTGTAGTTGGCCAAGAAGAGGAAGAAGGAGGCTGCTAACAAGGCCCAGGCAGAGCGCGATGCCGCCCGGCAGGAAGAAAAGCAGACAGGTGAAAAAAAGCATGGCTCTAACAAAGGTGTGAGGTTGCCTTCGCTCGGAATAGAGGAAGAAACAAACGAGCAAACAGAACAACATGGAGTGGACCTGCAGATGGTGTCGTATCACATCAAGCGTCCAAGAGAAAGAGAAAAAGTGGGGCCAATGAAGAAATCCAAGGCCCGTAAGGCGTCAATGGACCCAATCACCCTCACAGAGGGAGATTTGAATGACATTGGAGACACAGTACGGGATGTCACCACATAGGTCTTGCATCAGTTCGAACAACAACAACAACAACTATTGGGGGCCATCCAGATGGGTCTGCATGAGCTGCAGATCTATGCATCATAGGTTGGCATAGTTTCCACCAACCTTGTTATCAGTGCTTTAGAAGTTGCCGAGATGTTGCGTGCAAAGGACTCCTGAGCGATAGTGCTACCGGATGGAGCACTGATCATAGAAAACGAAGCTAACATGCCCGCTATTAGTGCCCTCAAGGGAGTGGGGTTGAACTTGGCATCACTCCCTGGCAAGATGCTCCACCTACTATAGGATGTATTGATCAGGCCGCTGAGGGCCCGTGAGCACTGCGCTTTGTAGGTAACTAGTGAGCAGAAGATTAAAAATGAACAGATCGCCCTGCAGTGAGACACTGCCCTCACTTCCATGGTGGAACTTACTAACACAAATATGTGCATGATTAAGGCTATGAGGGAAGCCTTTCGAATGGTCCTCGAATTGGCCATTCTCGAGGATGCGGAGGCAGATGAATAGGTTTAAAAGCTTGCTACGAGGTTGCGTGATGCTCACGTAGAGTTAGCTAAGGTTCAGCTAGAGTTGAACCTACATATTGTATATTTACAGTTGAAGGCTTAGCCTTCAACTCTGTTGGAAGTAAAGGAGCGACGTGCAACCACTGTCACAGAGGCTATAGCGGTGGTAGACAGTGTAGTAGTAGACTACACATGATTTTTTGAATAGTCGTTTGAGGTCCTAACAAGCCTGCAGGAGGATCCTGATGTACAACAGCTGGAGACAGAGGCACAAGAACTATAGCAGTGTTATGATGAAGTAAAAGGTATAGTGCGCACCATCGCTCTCACACAGATACTGACAAAGTTGTAAGAGGCCAAAACATTGAAGGACCAAGTTCATGCAACGCAACACAAAGAGGCAGTGTTGAAGGCGTGCTTGATGCCTTGGTTGGACAAAGCTTATTCGGTCACGACCTCCATTGAAGGCAAGCTTGCTAATATATAAGCAACTCAGCAGAAGCTTTAGGTTGGTAGTTCAAGACCAACAATAGAGCAGCTAGTTGAAGAAGTGAAGTAGGCAGCCGCACATTGCACCACTAAGGTTTCCATCATACAGGACAAGCTGGGAGGTCTTCATGCCAAGATATTTGTGCCCATAGAGTGACTCAACAGCAAGTCACCATATTTGTGTTGGGGGCATGTTGGGAACGAGTTCCCCCAAGGACAGTTTTGGGGCTAAAAGCCCATATTTTGGGACAATTTTGTAATAAAGTTGTAAAGTCTCTGCATTTTGTGGTCGCGGAGTGCGAAGGTGTCAAGAGTCATAAAGGGTTGTCTGCCCTTATTTTGTAAAGTGTCAAAGTCGACTGTAAAGATTTACCCACGGTCCATGGACCATGGAATTGTATAAGAAGGAGCTAAGTAAGTAAGCTCTAAGTAGTGAAGGAGTAGAGAGTAGAGAAAATCATTGGAGTCTTGGTAGAGAAGTCTAAGAGTTTTGGGTCTTAGTGTAGGTAGAGGCTCTGTAGTTGAGTGCACAAAGGCCTAGGGTGGAAGTCCATAGCTGAGTGCAAGGACCCCTGCAGTTGTGTGCGCAGGGCGGATATAGTCTATATTAAGCTGAAAGATATCAATAAAGATAAGTATTCTACAAATTTTGTGTATTTATTTCTTGCTAATGCACCTGATCATATTGCGTTTTGGGTTTAATTTACAATGTTCATGTGATGTGTGAATATATGTGATTGTGTTGGTTAATTGAATGCAAGTAACGATTTCAGTTTACGCGGCGCTAACTGTGATAGATTAGTAAGATAAGTAAACACACTTGAGATAACTCAGGAACCTAAATAATACATTGTCCTAGCTACGCGAAAGTACCTGGACCACGAGTTAGGGCTGTGCGAAGGTCAATCATACACCTTCGCGGAGGTACTGAAGGGAAGAATAAAGGGTAGAGTGATAGAGCCCTCAAAATCTTAGTGACCTGCATGAAAGTTGGGGTAGAGGGTATAAACTGATATCACGACAATCTCAGGGTGCAGAAACTTGGTTCCAACATCCCCCCATACTGCTTTGGGTGAGACTTCGGTCCACGCTCTGCAGGTTGATGCCGAAAGGGCCAGTAGTGTGGGGATTTGTTTGGCTAACTAAGGCTGAACCTGGGCTAGGCCCCGACAAAGCCAACATGGACGGACCTACCAAAGCTGCCAAATAATTGGCTTCATGCTCTCTTTCCTTCCACTCCATTTTGAGCAATCAAATGACCTGAAATGACCATTTTAAAAGGATTAGAATAATTTTAGAAACCCATCTCATGTTTTTTTGGCCCAAAACTTGTTTAAAAATAAACCCTCGGCGCCTTTGTGGCAACCATTTTACGAATAGGGTACAGTTGCATGAATTTTTCCAGTAAAATTCTACGCAGGCCGTGATTTTTTGTTTGGAAAATTTTATCGGCCTGCACGGGCCCGACTGAAAAGAAACAACGCAAGGCTGAGGGCACATTTTAAACATAGTTTTGCCTCAAAAAAATTAATGGAAGATTAAAATAAAATTTTAAATGGATGAAAAGCTAAGTTAAGGAGAGATCTTCTACCTGGAATAAGTGTGTGATTTCGTCCACCCGTTAGCTTAGAATAAGTCCTAGAAGTCTGGTGGTAAAAAATCCTCTCTTTGCTCTCAAATGGTAAAAATGAAAATGCTGAAAATAATTTACCATTCCCACTTTTATAAGTTTTTTGGAGCTTAAAAATATTATTTTTTATATTTAAAACCTTTTAAGAGGGAAAATGACATTTTTGAGTAGTTTTGACGAGTTATTGAGTTAAAATGTGCAGGATAGGCTAAGGAGTGAGGATGAATCATTTTGACTATTTAGTAGACTTTCACCAATTTTCATGCTCTTAAAGAATTACGAAAAACAAAAATCATGGAGTCCTCTTTTAAGCCCTTTTTAAACTCTTTCAAAACGAAAATATTACTGAGTACTTGCTTGTTCGAACTTGTGAATGTAAATGAACAACCACCCACTCAGTATAAGTTTACCCCTTTTATGGATTGAGTTAGGGCTATTTACGAAAAAGGTATACGATGACCAAACATGGTCAATAGAGTTCTCCCTTGTATTATTTTATCCTTTTTTGGACTCGAGAGACTAAAACTTATGAAAAAGAACCTAATGGAGTCTACTTATGTTTTTCTTCTGACTCTCTAAAATTGAAAAACACTGAGATTTACTTTCTCCGGGCTCTTTAAAATTGTACGATAAAAGAACTAATGAGTTTCCTTTTTGTGTCTTTTTGAAACTCTTAAAATAAAACGACATTGAGTTACTCCTTTACTGGACTCGTTAAACATAACGGGACCAAACCATTCCTTCTTAGGGTTCATTAAAAATACTTCGATGGAATCATCCGAAGGATGAGATTAGAGTCCAAGCATATGTTATCCTCCTCAAGCTTGTAAAAAAGAAGAGGTACTTGCTTGTAATGGTGGCAGAAAATTGGGAAAAGGTGTCCATTTTACATTTTCATTTTTTAAAAGGTAGAAAGTCGCTCTTGAACACAACACTCCGTTACACTCATGTCTGGGTTGGGAAATCCATTTGCCTTACAATTAATCGAGCCTCATTTGAAATTATTCATAGGTTTTGGTATTATCGTTAAGTCAAATGCTGCCAAGTCAATTGTCGTGCCGTTATGTGTTGAAAATAAGTTCAACCTCTGTTCAAAACCCCTTTACAAATTCTAGCCTTCAATTGCATCAGACATCCTTGAGTCAGTCCTTGCAAACTATTTTCAAAACATGACATTATGTTTCGTGTAATAGGCTTTCCCACGATGGGTCGCTTCCTATCGACTTCATCTCATTATCGAGGAAGTTGATCGAGAAAACTTCAGTACCTTGAAGCATGCATGCCTTAATGGAAGGTTCCCACTTTCGATGACGGGTTTTCATCACTGGCCTTCGATCGAACGATTCTATGAGTGTTCGACTTTAGATCACATATTCACACTTCATAGATTATATTGGAAGTACCTTGAGAACCATTGTCATTATTGGTGGTTTCTCTTGCACTTGTTAACGATTTGCATCATTGACTAGTAATAAAGTGGGTTTTGTTATGTTTGACTTCAAAACATTCAATCACATGGTGAGATTCATTCTATGGATCGAGAGATGGAGAACAAGACCCTAGATCTAGTTTCATCAATCCAGTTTGTGAGGAAATTTTATATTCATGATTGTGTAGACAGATAGCTACGTCCATGTTGTGCCTACCATCTATATGATTTTGGTTTTTCCATGCTTGTTCTTTGAGTTCGCTTTACTATGAGTATGGGAATGCCTACCTCAAAGATGATTTTTGATATATATTTTCATTGTAATCCTTGAATGTTCCCTGCAGGTTTCTGACCATTGCCTCTGATCCGATCCTTAGAATGATAAAGCACTTCAATATTTTAAGCTTTTTTTACAAACTTCGCACTTTAGGGGGAAATTTGTTACATGTCAATTTGTCGCCATGACACTTGATCAGTTTATGGGTCTTTTTACCATCCATGAACATGTTTGAACCAGTTCCCTCATAAGTAAAAAAACTCAAAATATCTTGAAGTAAATGAGAAATTTGGGGAAAATAGCTGTCACACCTTGTTAAGTTTTACCTATGCCGATTTTTTTAGAGTTTCCCGTGCATTTCTGTAATTAAATCTAAGAACAATGTAGAGCTATGCTTTGTCTGCCACTATAAACTTGCATAGGTGAATTCAAGAAAGTAAAAATGAAAAGTACATTCTAGAAACATAGTTGGTCAAATATTTCCCAACTAAAAGCTTCCAGGTGATGACTATTCAAACTATAACTCTCAGATGATGTATCTTAATCCCTTTTCTCATGGTAACCTTATCCCTCAATTAAGGAGTCTCATCCTCCTCTTTTGAATCTGGAGTTTCTTACTCTTGGCCTATAAAATGACTAGAGGGTACAGGGTTCGAGGACGTCAGAACTCAGAGAAGACAAACTTATGTTGTTGGTTTGATATTGGAAATATTGTCATCTAAGGAGGAGATTGAAGGTATTTGGGAGGGACCTCACGAAATCAAGGCAAAGGTTGTAAGGCTCCTTTTAATCTTTGATTAATACAATTGAACACTTTCTCCCATTGATTTTTCTTATTGGAATAATAAATGGTTTACAATTGTTTATAATGTTTATTAAGGAAAATTCAATTCCTAATCTCCTTGATCATTAGGTTAGGTTGTTTGGATTATTATATCGCATGTGTTTTTGATCCTTTTATGGTCAATGTTTGCAGGTCTTATCAAGCATTGACAAGCTGCATCGAATAAAAACACGGGATCTTCATTGAGCATTTCATAAAATAGGTAAGGGGCTCATCAATTAGATTTAATTCTTATAATTTAAACAAGTTCAACTTAAGGAAAGGGTTAGTTCAATTGTCTTTCTTGTTTCTAGTTTTCGTCAAGGATATAGGGAGATCGCTCTTGTCTGCAAGAAGAATTTGGCTGGTGTAGCAGATATAGATGACTACTTCTTTCTTAACCATGATACCAGGCAATTCCCTAAGAAAAACAAATTTCCACAGGTGATCTTCTAGTCGTTGATGGTTCTTTCCCAATCAACAATTGTGTATGGTGTCAGAGTAAGATTTGTGTTATTTTCATAGCATAGTCTAAAATCAAAGGTTCCTTTTAGATATTGAATACTCTTTCTATAGCTTGCATGTGAGATTATTTGGGAGCTTATTGAAATATTTACACCATACCAACTGCCTAGATGATGTCTAGCCTTGAAGCTATCAAATATAAGAGACTTCCAATCTTCGATCTATAGAGAGTGGCATCTACCTCAGGAGATTCATCATCCTTACTTAGCTTACATCATGTACTCATAGGTATACTTACTACAACACATTATTACATTCCAAATCGTTTAAGCATTTCCTTAAGGTATTTTGTTTGTGTGATAAAAATTACGTAACTAGTTATAATTACTGGAAGTCCAAGGAAGAAGGAAAACTATAAAATAATTGAAATTTCAAATTATTTTTTCATTTACTGGGCATACGTGTAACTCATTTCATCATTGTTGCTACCAAAAATAAGATCATTCACATATACAAGTGTGATAATAAAATTGTCTTTGTTTGTTTTCATGTATAGGTTGTTTATTGCAACTCCTCTCTTGAACCCCTATTGTTGAAGGTAGTAGTCTAGTTTGGCATACCTAGCTCTTGGAGCTTGTATTAATCCATATCAAGCCTCCTTCAATATGCACACATAATGTTTATTCTCCAAAAAGTCAAAGCCTTTAGGTTGCCATTTATAAAGGTTTATTTTACATCCATTTGATAGATCTTGAAGCCTTTTGAATGTGAAAATGCTAAAAGAATTCTTATAGCCTCTAATCTAGCAACCAGAGCAAAGGCTCCTTTGAAGTCAATCCCTTCAATTTAAGCATACCCTTTGCACACCAATCTTGCCTTGTTTCTGATAACTTTTGCTTCATTCATTTTTTTTTGAACACCCACTTGGGTATGACTATGCTTTTATCCTTTGGAGGAGGCACAAGATACCAGCTTCCATTTTTTTAAATTTGGTTCATCTCTTCTTCTGTCACATTTTCCCAATGTTGATCCATACTTTCTTGAGTAAAATTATTTGGTTCTATTTGAGATAACAAAGCGATATTGATTTTATTTGATGTAATGGTCATTCTTCTTTGTGTTTGTATCCATGCATCCATATCTCCAATGACCTTGTTTTCGAAATGATGCTTATGTACAAACTTATATGGTGCCTTGGTTGGAGTCTATGTTGCATGGCAGGTGAATGCTAGTCCTTCTTGGTTGCATGGGAGGTGAGATAGGTGTGGAGGGAGATGATTTTAATGGTTCAGATGGCTTGGGAGGCAATTGGGGGTCTACTCCTGGCCTTCGTGATGCTTTTTCACAATTCAGGCTCGAAACAGGCACTGGATGTCCTAGTTCACCTACATGATCCCCTGTTTTCCTACAGGAACAGATCGAAAGCATAGGGAGTGGGTTGGAAGGCGGTATGGAGCTTAGGGAAGGTGAGTAATGATGAAATAAGGCAAGGGGGTGGTAGGCACTCACTTAGAACTGAAATCAAATCTTTATGATGGTTGGATTTGCTCAATAAGCATGATAAGTTTCCCTTGTAAAATGATAACTCGAATTGAGAACTTAGTGGTTTTTGGCAATCATGGGTGGATATGGTTTGGCTGGGCTGATGAAATAAGGTCTTCCTGCAATGTAGAAACTCCTACAACGTATACATCAGTGTTAGAATTTATCTTTATATCATCTCAAAACAAGAAGGGTTTACAAAAATAAGAAAACATAATTTGAATCATTTTATTTGCCAAGTTTATGCATGGGAATGCTTGAAACCTATTATGACAACAACATGGGATCTAACGAAAGACTTAATATATCAGAAATGAAAAATGCAACCTATCTTCTAAATCTGAAAGATGATAACCTAATTAGCAGAAAAAACCCTAAATTTCATAAGAAATCATAATTCTTGTCTTTTTGGATGAATGGGAGTTGTTCATCAAGCCATGGTCCTAGGAAGGTAGGAATGAGGTAAGATACACATGTTATCAAAATTTTTGGAATATTTTCTTATCTCTAGAATTCTACTGTTAGAGCTATTCACAAATGGAAGCAAACTAATCAAATCTACGAATACTTGCAATTTAATAACACCAAAATCAAGTTAACAACTAACTATGAGATAACTTAAACACACAAGTACATTAAGAGGAACCTCTGCTACTAGGGTTGGGCCCTAACCCAAGAACTTCATCCCTATGAGTCAACTCAGTGTTGGATCAAGGGAATGTTGCTCATTTTCATTAACATATCAAAAAAATACATAACAATGTTTGGTCACAATCCTTCAACTCGAAAACTACTTAGCTATCTTGCACAAAAAATATGAATCCTAATGAGGCTCTAGGCCTATTTATTTATACATATGAAGTTTCCAAAAACTTCCTTAAATATAGGGAGGCTTGGCTCCCAATCTTGAGATTAACTGGATCTTAACTATCACTAGCTTGTCTTCCAATGATCCTCATGACTCAACTACCTGCAACTTTGAGTTGGTGTGATTTGATTGAGGGATATTCGAGTGAGTGAGGATTTAATGAGGGAGATCCTATCTCCTATAATATCTCCTTCTTGTCTCATTCGAGTTCCTGCACCCTAATTAGCCATAATTTTCTCCCAGAAACCTGCAATCAATGCACATTAGACCACTAGACATGACATCTTACTGTTACTCATCTCATTAAGCCAAATATAGTTAAAACATGTAAAGATTTTTTGAGAAGAGTTGATTTTAGTAAGATGGAGGTGCATTAAGGTCCATATATTTTACCCATTGATGAGCCTCATCATCACCCCCTACTAAAAGTGTTTCTCATCCTTTGAGAAACTCAATATATGTCCATGTCCTTCATTTATTTGGTGGCTTCCCTTACATCCCATGCTTTTGTTGTAGTCTCTTCCTCTTGTAACTAAAACCCCGCATTCTTCTCTATTTCCTCCCACTACTTTCTTTCTTCCTCTTCTTTTCATCCTTCCAACATTCCTAAAAGAAATGGTGGACTAAGAATCAAGCCAATCCAATTGACTTTGAGTCTTTCTAATTCTTGCTTATAAATTGGGGTTCTATTTAGTGCCTCCTTCATTCTGTCAGGAGAATGATATTCTCTGATTTTTAGGTTGTAAGGTAAGGTGTTCCATCTCCTTTGGTAGGCTTGCTGGCTATCATCTCCTATCAATCTTAGCATGTATTCAAAGTGTGTGACTGCATGTTCTTGTATAGAAAGGTACCTTTGTGAAAGCTTGGGATCATTTGCAATGAGGTTGTGAGTGCTGATGACAACCATTGGGTTAGACTGTGCTGCTCTGATCATAAGTGGTTTTGCATCTTCTTTTTCTAATACCTTTTTCATCTGTGTACATCTTGCTTCCTCATGATTCATCCAATATGCCAAGGCCATTAATTGTGAGTCCCCTAGCTTTGGATTTGGGTCCTACACATTTAAATCTATCAAAGCTAAATTGTGTAGGTATAATTTAGATATCTTTTCTCTATCCTCCAAGGTGCTTTGATCACAGAGGTCAATGAATTGTTTGTAGTCTTAGAAAGGCATAGTTCCTCTTTGTGCTAGGGCCTTTATCTAGAATTGTAGCCATTTTTCCTTGAGCTATAAGGCATATGACTTTGCTGGCATCTTGCACTGGATTTCCTCCATGGATAAACTGGTCATAGTTGCCAATTGGCTTTCCCTTTCCTGTAGTTTCTTCCTTAGCCATGTGTTGTTAGCCTCTAACTGAGATTTTATTATTGCTTCTCTGTCTCTTATGTTGCTCAGTTCTCTACCCATCTCCTGAAATTTCTCTTCCATGTGGCCTACATCCTCTACCCATTTTGATTTAACAATTTTCATCCACTTGAGTGTCCCTGCTCTTTCTTTTTCAAGTTCAAAGAATAGAGGAATGGACAACTTCTATGGTATCACCCTATCTCCTTCAATGAACCTATAGTAGGAGATGAGGTTTGGCTATGGGCTAGGCTCCTTTAGTTCTTGGCCCTCTTCCTTTGTTTCTTCTTGAGCAATTCCTTCTTAGTCTCTTTTCTGAGCTTCCTATAGGTTTGAAAAAGTTTCCTTTAGGAGTGTCTCTGCTTCTTGCAGGTCTAAATGTGTCTCCTATAGGAGACCTTTTCCTTTTGATGAAGTTGACCTTGTGACAAGCCTCCTAACATAAGTGATTGGAGACTTGGGAAAAGCTTGTTTTGATGTTCGTTCTCCTTCCTTTTTCCCTAGAGGGACTGCTTTCTCTCGTTGTTTTGGTGAGTCCTCTATGAAAATTGGAGTTTTGGTAGGGGTTTGAGATCTCCCTTGTCTAATTTAAGTGCTCTTTCTTGTCCTCAAGTAAAGTGGGGTTTGTCTTTGTCTCTTCCCCTTGGATTTGATAGGTGCACTTAGGGAAGTTAGATCAGTTGCTACCTCTTTCTCTGTAGGCTTTTGAGATAGTCTTGGTGGTTCTTCTTCTTCTGTTCTATGAGTTGCAGACTTTTGTTCATCCTTCTATCCTTAATCCTCTTTTCCACTTCCTTTTTCATACTCTTCTTTGTCTCCTTTTTCCTCTTCTGTCTCTTCTTCCGTTTCTTCATTCTTATCATTTGTTTCTTCTTTTGTTTCCTCTTGTATTTCTTCTTCGTTTTCCTCCCCTGTTTCTTCTTCCTTGACATCCTCTATTCCTTCTTCTCCCTCACTAGCAGTAGGGCTTCTGTCATACTCAATGGCTTGAATTGCTTCTTCTTCCTACATGTCTGCAAATGTTGTCCATGCAATAGGGATTCTTAAGTTGTGTATAGAATCTTCAAGGATGAGTTTAATAAACCCATGATGGGATAGTTGCTGATGTTTTCCCTCTTGCACCTTGTTGCTCATGTATATCATGGATTGTAATAGTAAATAGGGTATCCTCAGTCTGTTATGAGGAGAAATGTTCTCTCCAAATCTCAGTTCTTGGAGGAGTTTGAAGTGGTATCCATACACTACATTGTATCTCCCTTCACATGAAATATATTTGATGATGTGGTAACTGACTTCATTCCAAGGGTATGGAATGCTCTCCCTTCTAACCCCATTTTTATCTTCAAATGGATCTTCTCCTTCCAAATAGAAACTTTTCTTTGCAAGGGTGCTATTAGTCTTGTCCTCTTTTCTCCATGGCAACCCTAGGGGAAGTGTAGTTATATTGCTTATAACCTCAGGGGTAATTGCTATTGATAAACCCTTCACTACAACATTGGCATTGTCTCTAGTGAGAAGTATGAGTGTCAGGGAAAATTCTCTGGCCACATCATCATCATATGCTCGCATCCTCTTAAAGAACCCCATCCATTGATGCCTTGTAAAAATTTCCATCATTGGAGGATGTTGGTGGATTATTGTTGTGTTGGTGGGTTCTATTTTATTGAAACTTCATGTCACTAGTCCTTTTGGGATTAGTCTGCGGTGCGTGGACTGAAGTCTCACCTAAAGCAATATGGGGGGATGTTGGAACCAAGTTTCCACACCTAGATATTAGTGTGATGTCCTTCGTGACCTAGATCTACCTTCATGTAGATCTTTAAGCGCTTGGGGCTTATGGCATTAACTTCCTTGAATCGGCCTATAGACCTCCATGAAGGTCTACGACTGGATTTTGTGGACCCTAAATAAGTGAATTAGCTACTTATGTGCACCATAGATTACTTTTAGACCGTATTTACTCAGATCCACCTAAGTGTTCGATAACTTTAATAGACAATGTTATGATCTTCGCGTAATCACTTAACATTAATTGCATTCAAATAATAATACATATCAAGTAAATCCACACATAAATACATCATTATTTTATAAAGACATCATTCCATCAACATATATCACAATCATACATAATAGAGGTAGAGAGCCAAAACACATGAATTTTTGAAATAATCTTTTTTATTGATCTTCAATATAGGTTTACAGACTCAATACTTCCCTGCACACTCAGCTGCAGGGGTCCACGCACTCAACTGCGAACACTACTCTAGGTCTCTGTGCACTCAGCTGCAGAGCCTTTCCCTCCTCTAAGACTTCTATCTCTGTGCTAGAATTCTTCATTCATACCCATAGAATTATTCTTACTTAGAATCTCTAAGATACACTTATTTATACAATCCCAAGGTCTGCGGACCATGGGTAGATCTCAAAAGCCGACTCAACTTTACATAAAGGAGGGTAAAAATCCTTTTTGACTCTTAACAATCTACACGCTCTACGACCACAATTTGCGAAGATTTTTAATATTTTTACATCAAGACTTGGGCTTTTTCCCCAAAACTGACCCCAGGGGACCCTACCCAAACATGCCCCGAACATAAAAGTTGTGACTCGCCCTTGATTCACTCAGCTGGTGCAGTGATCTTGATGCAAAGATCCCCCAGCTCGACCTGTACCACCGCTACCTCAGCCGCACTCTGCGTGGCTACCTGCTTTACTTGATCCGCCAACTATTTTGTGGCTGGTCCTTCACCAACTCACTTGATTTTCTATTGCGTAAGCTACAAGTTCACCAACTTTTCTTGTATTGTGGCCGAGATTAGGCAGGCTTCATCCAACCAAGGACCTAACCTAGCCTTAAGGGTCGCTTCCTTTTTCTGTGCAACTGCTACTTGTGAAAGGAGTTGTTTTTCCTCCTGCAACTTGGCGAGGTGTTGTGCTGTAGCAATGGTGCGCACCGTCACCCTTACTTCGTTGTACTACTGTTGGAGCTCACGGATCTTGGTATTCAATATCTGCACAGTGGTATCCTCTTACAAGCTCATCACCACTTCCATGGCCTTCTCAAACAAATTTGTACAATCAACAACTGTGACATCCACAATAGTTAATCCTTCCTTGACGGAAGCTTCACATTGTTCCCTGACTTCTGGAGGAGTGGAAGGTTGTGACTTAAGCTCCAATTCTGTTATTTTCATATTAAGATTGAACTGAACTCTAGCCACCTCTACCTTAGCATCATTGACACCTGCAAAAAGTTTACAGATCTTGGTCTCGAACGGTGCCTCCTCAGGTAGTGCAACTCTGGCACTATCCCGCATGCCTCCATAACCATGTCCCCCAACTTGGTGCTCTGTGCCTGGACAGTTTCCTTTTCCTTAAGGGCCTCTTTCTTTTCGGTGAACATTTTCTCATTATTCACCCTGTACTCGTTGATTAAATTGAAGGCGCGCTGCTCCCGTGCTGTCAATTCTACTGTCACATTAGTCTATAGCGCATGAAGATATTCGTTGGGGAGCGTTACAACGTTGAGGCCAATATTCTTCAGAGTGCTTATGATGATCTTATCATCGGTTTATTCCATGCTCAGGGACCCTTCTAGTAGCACGACTATCCTGAGGTCCAATGAACTGACAAGTTCTGCAGCCTGACTTGTCCCTAGTGCCAGGCTTATCTGCGCAGCGCCCACCTAACCTGCTCCCACCTGTATATTGCTAGTCTAGATCTGCAGTTTGTGCAGATCCTTCTAAATAGTACTTAATGACTACAGGTGTTTTTGTTCAAATTGCTGCAATAGATCAATGGTGGTGTCATGCACTTTATCCCTGATCTCATCGATGTCACTCTCTGTCAGCGTAATGGGATCTAGCAGTGGCTTAGTCACTTTGGACTTCTTTGGGGCCCTCCGTCTACCGTTCTTTGTACCTCTTGACCCAAAATGTAGTGTTATGTCCTTCATCACCGCCACCGCCTTGCGCTAACTTCTCTTCTTCCTCGGTTTGGGGTGAAGGGGATTTACCGCTTCACTTGGAGTTGCACTTTTCTTGTTTAGCATGCTGCTTTGCAACACTCTATTTTTCTAATCAGGCCTTCTCCTCCACCTCCTTCCATCGCTGCACAGCCAACTTGTGGACCACTTGTTTCACTACCTCCTTCTTCTTTGTTGTGGAACTCCTCACACCTTTGTTGGTACTCGTAGCTAGGTCAGACAGAGTATGCCAATTTGTTGGTCACCGCTTGATGACTTCCTGAATCATATCATCTGTGACAAGATATGGTAAGTCAAACCACTTCTTCTCTAGATCCTTCCATGCCCTGATATACACGCGGTGGAAGTCTGCCTTGAACTCCACGTACTCTGACAACTTCTCATACATGGTTGGGAACAATTGTGGTCATTGGTTGATGGCCATGCGAATGCTTGACTCCATCAAAACCCATATATTTTTGGTCTCAGTGACCCACGCGGGGTCCTTCGTGGCCTAAAGGGAGGAAAATTGTGAAACCTTCAACAACCATGCCTCTAATGGGGGGAACTGACTATCCTCCGACAGTTCCTAGGTAACTAGCACAATAGAGAGCAACAACCACGTGCAGTGGAAAGTCTTGCTCTCATCTTGAGGCTCGCGACAATTCACAAGGAAATCACTACATAGATATCGCGACAAGTTGAACTACATGCCCTCTGCACATTGTGCAAATAACGAGATGACGGGTGCCGGAACCTCATCCATGTGACACTTCCTCATGACCTTACTAGCTAATATCTGTGTCAAAATTTTCACGAAGAGGTTGTTGATGGATGTTATGGAGTACCCGCGCGACTTCTTGATAAGCTCAAACTTCGCCTTCATCTTCTATGCCAAGTCCCACTCACTTGTCTTTCCACCAAACTCCTTGGTCAAATTCAAGACTTTTGTTGGTAGCAGTGTGATCCGATGGATAAGCATTTCTGTGATGGGGATAGGCGCGCCAAGGCATAAACACCCATCATGCACCAGAGTCAACAGTTGCTTTATGTAGGTGATATTGATGTTGGAGCGGTGATAGTGGGGCACCCACAGCAGGCTCAACAACCCCGATTGATTTACTCCACAAATCCACTCAACTGCCTCCAATGCAGGGACACCAGATTCTTTGTAATACAATTGTTTCATTTAATTCTCCGTCGCGAGGTGGGGGAGCCTCTCATGGTCAACCAAGTCCCAGTCCTTTATATTTAAAAGGGGAACCCTCGCCAAGCGCGGACCTTCAAAGGTTATATTTTGTGGCAATAGGGGTGTGTGAATGCTGAATTTCTCTGTGCCTAGGTCCTTTGCGACCTTCACCTTTCCTTTGCACGGAGGGATATACTCCAGAAACTTGGAGATGGGCTCCACACCCTCAACATATATATCTTCAGTGCCCTTGTCATCCTCCAAGTCTAGAACCTTCTTAGGCTGCTTGTCCTTCCTTTATGCCTGGGTAGCAAAGTGCTTTCTAGGTGACTCATGCATTGGAATTGGCCTCTTTTGCTTATATTTGTTCGGCTTGTGGGTCTAGCGCACTAGTATAGGATTCAGCCTAGGCAACCTTGGTGTTGTAGGCATAGGAGCTAGAGATTCCATGCTCACAACTTTTGGGGCCACTCCTTTGGAGACAACAATTCATCTAGTGGTTGCAGTCCCTCCTGGTCCTGATATAGTGCCGTGAATAAAGTGTTGGGTCTCCTTGGGTATATTGTCAAACACAGAACTTGCGACCAAATCCTTGAAAAAATTGTGATTCATAAGCGACAGACGTCACAGTGCAAAAATTATAAGGATGAAAAGTGTTCTCTGTTGGATGACCACACGTAATTTATAGGGGATTTTGAATTCATATTTGACCATTTCCCCCAAAATCCATCCATTAATGCTGAATTTTTGTCAGATATCCAAAGATCTTAGCCTTAAATTCCGCCCCCGCTGCTCCTCTTAACTGTCTCCTTGTTGTCAAATCATGAACAGTGACCCTAACGGTCATTTTATGGTAGTGTTACGCGGTATCTCCCTCCATAGCTCAACTCCCTTTGTGTCGCAGCTGGCACTATGAAATCACCGTCTTCTGCACAACCCCTCTATCGTGTAGCTCCCAAAACTAGACAGTGTAGTTTATAGTCTCGTGCTCCCTTGCAATTGCCTGGAGAGCTAAGGCCGTGCTACCATCATGTAGTCATTGAGCTATATCTCCTGCATATGGCTTCAACTGGCTCCCATTCACTTTTCCAGGGAAAGGGTCTCCATTTAGTTTTGTAAGTTGAATCACGCCCCCACCTGTGATTTCTTTGATGACATATGGCCCCAACCAATGCATCTGAAACTTTCCTAGAAATTTAGTGAACTTGCTATCATATAATAAAACTAATTCATTTACCTTGAATGCACGTAGCTTGATGTGTTGATTGTGCCATGCCTTTTCTCATTCCTTTTGTACTTGCTGATGAAATCCAGCCAAGAATCTGTCCTCTTCAAGCTCCATCAATTGTGCGAGCCATTCTTCCAAGACTCCGTGTTTTTCCATCCCTGTGAAGGCTTCTATGCATAGGCACGATATATTCCATAGTCATCACAACTTCTACACTGTAGACCAACGGAAAAGGTGTCTAACTTGTTAGTTTTTTGTAAGTAGTCCTGTACGCCCATAATACTGTCGGTACGCACACATCCCAATCGTTCCAATACAAATTGCAAATCTTTGTTAGTGCATTCTCCAATATCTTATTGACGGCCTCCATTGTTCCATTAGCTCGGGGGTGATATGGTCTACTCTTCTGATGATAAACCTGAAATTCTTTTGTGAGTGCACTGATCGTTTCGTTGAGGAAGTGCGTACCGCGATCACTCATCAATACTTTTTGGCAACTGAACCTATTTAGCACATACTCAAACAAAAATTTAGTTGTTGTAGCCCCTGTAAAATCGTTTACAATATGTGCCTCTACCCATCTGGTGAGATACTCTGTCACGATGATGATGTAGCACACACCTGTTTTCTTACTGGGAGGCTGAATCGGTCCTACAAAGTCAATAGCCCATTTCTCAAATGGTTGTAACGACACTTGAGGATTCAGAGGTAGCTCATCCCTTTGCGATGTCCTACCCATTCTCTGACATGCATCGCATGACCTACAATATGCTTTAGAATCATTATGTAGCTTAGGGCACCACAACCCAGCGCACAAAATCTTCTGCCCTGTTGCCTTTCCTACATAATTCCCTCCTTGTTACACAGTAATTTGTCACCGTCCCTGTTACCCCTCTCCTACATCTTGGAGGACTCATTCCGAGACTTGTGAGAAGTGACAAGACTTGAAACCACTTGCATCATTCACCTCTGAACATGAGCTGCATATGCCCTAAAGACATCTCCTGCACCTTGCCCTTAAAAATAGCCCTTTTTACATTAGTGATGGCCCACTGTGTTATGCCTGTGCCAATGGGGAAAATCCTATAAAAGGGGTGCGGCATTAGCACTCTGTCCCAGAGTCACAATCACGCCAACCTTTTTGGGCAAAGTTTCTAACCAATCAACCTCCGAAAGTTCTATCCAACTCATTCACCAACTGAATCCAAGTTAAGTGAGGATGGTTTGGCTTCGAATCTCCTTGAATGGAAAGTAGTTTGCCACCATTCCATAGAAGTTTCCAAGTGATGAAGCAAAATCCATTATTGTTGTGATTGATCTTATCTCTTCCTTTTCATCTATAAAATCTTGTCTCCATGGCTTGAGCAAGCTAGTCTTAGTTCTAGTTCTAGTGGTAATATTGGTGTTGAAAGGAAGATATCAAGAGATTAGAGTTGCAATAGCCTTCTTTGTATCCATAAGGCTTAACCTAAGTAAAGAGATCTTGTCACCAAAGAGAGAGAGGCTTGTCCTTCATCCCTTCAAGTTTTGCAAGACTTGTGTAACTGAGCACCCAGCCAAAGGAGGACTTGACGTCAGGACGCTTGTTGTATTCTCCTTTGTTGATTATTAAAAATAGATGACTATCATTATGGTTCCATTCTCATTGTACTTGTAATGGTTGATGTTGAATTATATCCTTCCTAACTGATGTATAATTGCATATATTAGATTTCACGCTTGTGTTTGTGTTGTTCTCTTTGTGTTCAGGTGTCCACTCACGGGGATAGTGGAGGATTGTGACCGGCCAAGGCAAAGGAGTGTGGACGACGTCTCTTCTACAAACAAAAGCGTTGGAACTCAAGTAGGTCTCCATCACCTACCTTTTATTTGCAATTAGGAACTTGCGTGATAGCATTGTTTGATTGTTGCTAGACCCGTTATGGGCTAGTAGGGATCGCCTCTATCCGTAGAGGGGATTTACCTCTCCAACAAGACCTATTCACACAGTAGTCATCCGAAAAGGGGTAGAATAATTTTTACCATCAAAGACCTTGCCATAGCAACAACCAAATTCCAATACCAAACTTCTAATCGAAACATCCAAAACAAAGAACCATTCAATTATGAGAACTTTAAGCTAGCTGTTGGCAGTATGGGTATCTATGGTGACCTCATTTTGAGAGAAGGCCCATCTTGGTTAGGCTGTGGGTTCTGAAGTCTAGTCATTTCGCAACCCGCACCAGGATATCAAGCCTTATATGAAATGCCTGAAGGTCAGATAGGACATCTTTTTGAATTCCTAGCTAGGAATCATTGTTGTAGACCACCTAATGAGATCCCTTCTCCAGCCTATTGCCTAACTGCCTTGCATGCCAATTACAATGTTTTCATGAGGGCACGAAAAAGGGTAAGCAGGGGGTGTGTTGAGCATTAGAGAAGGCATGTAATTTCCACTTATTTTGTCATCTTTTCCTTAAATTCATAACTTCTTTACATTATGAAATGGGTATATGGTGAAAGATTATGATAAAGTTTAGAAGATTTGTGAGCAATGTAAAATGATTAATAATTACCCTTTCCTATGAAAGAAAAGTGGAAAATGGAAGATCACCACTCCAAAGGGAAATACAAGACAAAATCACCTATTGTCCCTTTGACAGGGAACTGAATCCAAATAAGGCAATTTAGATTAGAGCATATAAGCCAGGAAAAGGAAGAGGAGATACCCAATCGGCGCAAGAAAACGAAGAGATAACTGAGAAATAACAATATGGTGAATCCCTTAGGATCCTTTGATCCTGAGGGATCGCTACCTTAATGGTTATCTGTATCTTTGATATTTCTGCTTGGCTGCTATAAGAAGGGATAGCGTTGATAGCCCAATGGGTGGACTACTATTATTTTATGAAATTCACTATTGTAAATTAAAATTTAATCATCAACTCTCTTTAAAAGAGAAATTACTGTAACACTGTTTCGATGATTAATACATAAACTTTGTTGCTATTCCGTCTTTGATTCTGGAGTAATCATAGTAGTGTGTCCCTGGAGGCTAAGGGCCCGACCCTGGTGGATTATTTGCTTCCTGTACCATTATTTTCCGATTCCAAGGCATGTGTGGTTTGATTTCTTTAATATGCTTTGTTTAGTAATCTGTTGTTCCTTATTAGTTCATGTATTGGCTCTGTTATATCTCATCCCTATTTGAATAGTAAAGTTATTCTCTGCAACTAGAATGTTATGCTATTCATTCTAAAGTTATATCATATTGTTGTTCCTTGAACAGATTGATATTATTGTATAACATTGATGTTCCTTACAGATCACCATTACTGTTCGTTTACAGAGTAACATTGTTGTGTATTTACAAATCGGTATTATTTTCTATTTACCTATGGTTTACTTCCAAGTGTGATTGTTGTTCATTGGGATTGCTATTCCATAGTGACCGCAATTGTTGTTTCTTAACAACCATGATTAATAATTGTTATGTCAAAACTTAGATTACTGTTTCCTTCAATATAGATGTGTTCTGTGTGATATTCAATTTGGTTTACTGTGCATTTACACTTGATTTAGGTTTTTGTTCAATATTTCATAACTTGCTTTAGTTTGTTGTTCCATTTTCCTTTGTTGTTCAAATCATTTCTGAGGTAAAGATTGTTGCTTAATACCCGTAGGTTACAATTACTGCTTCATTCATTTCGGTAGATTAACGCTTTGTTGTTCAATCTTGTTAAATAGATTAATTGTTGTTCCTTTTCCTGTTATTTGAATCATCATTGCTTTGGTGTGAACAAAACGATTTGAAACTGTAGTGAACATTTACTATTGTTGTCCAGTTCCCAGGTTGATGATCTTTTCCTTAATTTCTTTTCAATTACATCAATTTACAAAGGGAAAATTTATTATTACTGCACCCTTGACTGATAAAGTGTTGCAGTTCCTTAAGTGAATGATTTGGTTACAAGCATTTCCAATTCTTGTCATTACATTTAGAGGTTGTTTTTAGCATTTAGTTACTTTTGCAAAAGCCCTATACTACTAGCATTACTCTTAACAAATGACCACCTCAAACTGAGTACACTCTTTGAGATAACAAATCATACCTGGATTGATAATTAATGTAGAGTAAATAGAGGTGAAAAAGACCCTTTTTACTGCTCGACAACATCAAACAAGCCGCAATAGAAGCATGCACACGGTTCTGGCATTAGATATCCCCGTGGACCTTCCAACTGCTACCAAGTTTCAACACATGGCCGCAACAACCCACATGGCCCAAGAGGTGACCACAAAAGCACAGGGAGAGCTTACCCGAAAAATAGTAGAGCTCAAACTCCAGGCACAACAACCATTGGCGGATCGTGAAAAACATCGCACCGAAATTAAAGCAAGCATAGAAACAATGAGGTGCGCTATCTGTGAATGTTTGGGACTCTTAGATCACTCTATTGGCATACTTACATCTCTCCAGGAGGACCTAACATACAGCACGTAGAAGCTGAGGTGTGCGCACTGCAGCAGGCCTATGATAGAGATCGTGGCAATGCACAGATGGTCGCTCTCACCTAGCGACTGGCCAAAATGCGGGAGGCCCAGGCTCTCAAAGCCCAAATGGAAATTACACAGAAACAAGAGGCAAAGCTTAAAGAACGCATTCAACCTTGGCTCGATGAAGTGTTTGCCATCTCTACAATGATTGAGCAAAATTTAGCACATATGCAGGTAGTATGTGATTTCAAGTAGGCAAATCTGACTAACACGGATGCATCTGTGACTCGGGTGGAATAGGTATAATGAATCGCCACAAAATTTGTTGAAGAAACATGCATTGTGCAGAAGTTAGTAGGAAACCTCTATGAGAAGATCACCATGCCAACCGAGTGACTCGGGATGAGTCACGATGATTATGTTGGGGGATTCCTAGGTAGCGGAAGCCCCACGCAATGGTTAGGGGGTGCGAAGCCGAACATTTTGGGTAAAGTTATGGTGAAGACACCGCTAAACTCATGGAGCCTAAATTTTAATAGGTTGAGTCAAAGGGTAATCAACCCAAAATCAATGTAAAGAAATGTAAATAGGGTTAGCCTGCATAGGGGGTCGCGGGCCAAGCAAGGGTATAAATAGAGAGAGGCTCTATGGGTAGAGAGAGTAGAGTTTTGATAGTATGAAATGTAATGGGTTCATGAAGAAGATTGGAAAGCATCTATAAGTCTGAGTCAAGGGATTGGGGTAGTAGGTAGAGGCTCCATAGCTGTGTGCACAGAGGCCTGGAAAGTCTATAGCTGTGTGCACAGACCCCAAAAGTTGAATGTGCAGGGCAGATCTAGATGTATTAAGGACAAAGTGGAAATAAAGATAAGTTTCTTCTGGAATTTTGTGTTTCTTTTGAACTATCATAATATATGTTTAATCTTATATGCTTATGGTTGGAACGAGTATAAATCTGGATTTATTTTAATATGAGAATCTATTGTGTTGGTTAAATGTTTGCTTAAAGACGTTGGTAATTGGTAACCACATCATCTAATAGAATAGCGCGCTAATAAGAAAAGATATACTCAAGCTGGATCTATGTGAATACCGAGCAACATAAAACTATAAACTAGTCCACAAAACCTCCAAACCACACCAAAACATCCCTAGGGCATGGAAACCTGGTTCCAACACCCTCCCCTACTACCTAGGGTGAGACTTCAGTCCACGCTCCGTAGGCCATTGCCAAAAGGGCCAGCAGCTACGGGATTTGTTTGGCTAAATAACTCTTCCAAACCTAGGTCAGGCCCATATAAGACAACACAATACTTGTACTTCTATCCTTTTCTTAAGCTTTTGGGTCTCCTGTAGTTTTGAAAGTGTCTCCTATAGATGTGTCTGAGCCTCCTGTAGGACTGTTTTTGGGTCTTGTAGTACTGCCTTTCCCTTCCATGTGAAAGATCTAGGAGTCCTCCTTTCATATGTTATAGGTGTCTTGGAAGGAGATTCTTTCCCCTTGGCAGAGGGTGAATCTTCAATTGTAATTGGCACTTTTGAAGAGGGCTGAGGTTTCCCTATTTTAATTCTTGTGCTCTTCCTAGCCCTGAAATAGATGGAGGTCTGTATTTTCCTCTTTTTCTTTGGCTTGATTGGTGTACTGAGGGTAGTGAGGGTAGCTGCTACCTCTCTTTCCAAACTCTCAAGGGGCTCTTCTCCTTGTTCTACCTTCTCTGCCTCTTTTTCTTCTTCTTCTATCTCTTTTTTTGTCTCTTTTTTTGTCTCTTCCTGCTTTGTTTCTTCAGCTCTCTCCTCCTCTATTTCAGTTCCTTCCTCCTTCCTTTCTTGTTCTACTGTGCCACCCCTTTTTTACAGGAAAGATAGTGTCTTTTCAATTTGCTAATCCCACTAGGATTGGCAGCTATCCTAGAAACAAACAATCAAAGAAATTTGCAATTTCCTCTATGTATGATAGATAAGAGAGAAGCAAAGGGACAAACCTAGATCTTCTGCTTGACTCCTTGCTTGATTTCTCTCCTTGACAGAGCTTGCAACTCTTCTCCTACTTGTCCCACTTAGAGAATACCTGTAGAAACAAAGTAACACAACACCATCAAAGCATCTCGATCTATGATATCATAAGCATTGCAAAATTAGAAATAAAATGTACATAAAATGGCATTTACAAATAACAGCATTCACAAATATATGATTGTATGGAGGAAAACTCAAACAACTTTATTAATAATAGAAGAGAGGATTACAACCCAACTATCTAATCCAGCATAATCCTCTTAGCATCAAAGCCCACTTCACCTCATGAAAAGCAAGATCACCCAACAATATAATGTTCCCTCTCAAAGACAAATATCAGCACTTTCTTACAAATTACAAAATTCCAACCTCCAGATCTCTTAGATGAGGGATCCATTTATAGATGTCTACAAGGGTGTGAGTCATGTCTAGGTTTTTTATTAGTGTCATTCCACTTGTTGTTCTCGATTCCACTTGGAGATTTCTTAGAGCTGTTACTCATCCCTGGGCAAATTCAGAGAGGCAAGTGTCATAGGAGAAGCTTCTAGAAGATTCCATGAGTATCCACTTAGAAAATTGTCTCAGATATTTGTCCATTCTCACGCATCACACCCCACAGAAGGCCTCTTTAGTATGCATCACACCTGGCTAGTGTAGGAGTCAGTATGCATCACACCCTGATAGTGGAGCAGCCAGTATGGTCCCATTTTGGCCAGTTCTAAGTGGTTTTTCAGGTGGAACTTCTGGGGAATGATGTAATCAGTTGACCATGATACTTTAAAGTATGAAACAACACCTTTAAGGGTTAAAGAGCCCTTGGTTTATGGCATATAAGGTTGGGGCTGCAGTGCCCAAATATGTCTATAACAGTTGCCCCCTAAAGCATGAAGTCGTAAATCTTTTAACGTCGTGTGAAATGCTTTATCATGAGGATCCGAGGTATTCAACCTCGAAGGTGACCTGTATAAGATACAATACAATACATCATCACAATATAATTTTCCATGATCTAGCTAAGGTGGGCATTCCCATGCTCAGCCTTATAAATTCATTTTCCTGTACATAGAACAGATAATCGTCTGCAGTTGTAGACTGGTGATTCTTTATATGTAGAGTTATCATCCCTTAGCTTGGATGATCATCTGTGTAGCTTCTGCATACATTTGATGTCTTTATATTCCTGAATATATCACAGCCCAGATGGATGAAACTAGATCCAGGGTCTTCAAACTCGTTCAATCTTCGCCCGATGTACAAGTCAATCCATGTGAAAAGGGTGTCCTAAATTTGAACATGGAAATACATCACCTGATTACCAGCCAATATTGTAAGTTGTTAGCAGGCACGAGAGGAATCACCAATAATGATAATGACCCTCAAGGTACTATAGTACAATTTACGTGGTGTGAATATATGATCCAATGTCGAACACCACGCAAAATCTCTCGGTTGAAGGCCATTGATATAAACCTGTCACCGGAAGTGAGAAGCTTTCCATTGAGGCATGCAAGCTTCAAAGTACTGAAAGGATTATTTCCAAGTCAACTTCTTGGATAATGAGCTGATGTCGACAAGAAGTGACCCATCGTAGGAGGGCCTTAATGTATCCCACATCAATGACACGAAATGAAGCAAATGATTTTCTGGAGGTGAAAATGATCTGATGAAACAAGGTTCAGGAATGCCAATCATGGAAAATGGAGGGTGAAGGTATTGCAGTGGGCGAGGCATTAACTGGATGGTGAATTATCTGAATGACTTCTCTTGAACATATCAGTGACACTGAGATGGATTGGTAGAATTAACCCCAAAATATGGATGGTACAGCAGACCAACGGTGATATGACCAGTGAATGGAATAACCCAACCTGACTCAATCATGGTGATGGAGTGAAAGTGTCATGTTCAAGAGCGACCTGCTACCAATAAAATTCTTTAAGTTTTCTTCCCCTTTTCCTCAGTCATTGCTAACCATTACCTCTTTATTTTTGTCAAGCTTGAGGAGGATAACATATGATTGTTCTATAATTTTCCCTTCGGGAAAACCTGACACTATGTTTTAGCGAGCCTAGCGATAGTGAAACTCATTCTTGTCTGGGCAGACAAGTTTTTCACTATTGTTTTAACGAGTTTAAAGACAAGGATAACTCAGTCCTTTTCATGGTTAGAGATTTTGAAAAGGGACAAAAAGGAAACTCTAGCAGTCCTTTTTCGTAGCATAATCCCTTAAGTCTGAAAAAGTATAAAATAATATGTAAGGGATGATTTTTCGATCACTTTAGCGAGTTGGAAAAACAAGTGCTCGATCTTTTTGTGGGATAATCCCTCAGGTCCAAAAGGATCAAAATATGTAGGAGGGATGGCACTTCCAATAACTTTAGCGAGCTGGAGAGGCCAATTGCTCGACAATCTTTTCATATTTAATGAGTCTGAAAGGAGTTTAAAGTGGACTCGTTTTTTGAGGAACGAGTGGTATTTAGGGTAGCAACGCATTCTGGGTGAGCTTAGAACTTCTCAAAACATGGTGATGTGAAGAGGGTGGCTAAAAATACCACTCATTGCAGATTTTCCTCAAAAAGGTAAACAATCATGTGGAAGTGTATAATTGGCCAAAATAATGGAGGTGATGGTAGGAACACAACCAAGGGTCAAAAGGCTGACATTATGGCAATCACAAAGGTTATTTACCAAAGGTGGGTTCATTTTTTAACGAGCTTGAACTCTGGGGGAACATATGCTCAGTGGTAGGTTTATTTTTTAATGAGCTTGAACCATCGAACAACATTTATCATGGCCCAGTTCATTTTTTAATGAGCTTGAACCGTGGGATAACATATGCTTAGTTTGCTTTTTATGTAAGCTAGAAATGACCAAACTAGAAAGCTAAGGAACTACTAAGGTTAGGTAGGATGTTTTCATTCGCAGAACAGATCAAATGCTTCCTTTGTTTCATCTGCTACTCAGACAAAGGTGAATGGTGGGTTCGACCAATCACCTAACCTAAGAAGTTGAAAAACTAAAAAGCTAAAAAATATAAAAATCTAAAAAATGAAATTGGTCATTTTTCGCTTGCATAAAAAATTTTGCATGCCCCCAGGCATCGAGAAAAGGAGAGTCTCCAGTAACCATATGAAAATTACTATCGTTAAGTAGGATTTTTTTCATTAGCAGTTAGACAAAAAAACTTCCTTGGCTTTGTCCACCAATTAGACAAAGGTGAGTGGTGTCTCAGACCAATCACTTAACTTACAGAGAAATTCATATGGTAGGATGGTTTCGTCCACAAAGTAGAAATAAAACTTCCTTGCCTTTTTCCATAGCGCAGAAAAAGGTGAATGGTGTTTCAAACCAATCACTTAACCTACAGGGAAACCCATCTTTTCAACTGGGTTCATCTTCCAAGTAGATAATGGTGCATGCCCCCTAAGCTTTGCTACATTCACTGGACTACTCTCTACAATCAGGTGGATGGAATGAAGGTTGAAGAGAAACTCCTGATGCAAAGAGACCATTTAGGGATGATGTTAGACTTGAAGCTACGTTTGAACCTAGAAATGAAAGCTGGTCAATAAGCTGGACAATTTTGCCTTCATGCGGGAAACACATTACTCGAAAGAGTGTTGAGACAATAGCTTCCATGTTGTAAACATAGACACGCACAAGGAGTAGATTTTAATCTAATGGTCCTTGGATTACCATCACATTCAAGTGAATGGTTTTCATTCTTAAAGTTATCAGTAACTTAGGAAGGATCCCTAACGATCGACTGGTTCCTTTGTTAAATCCTAACAAATTCTTAGTAACGGGCATAAGTGATGGCGAACCAAGTGCTTTCCAAACAGTTGAGGAAAAGATACTCACTGAAGCCCCTTCATCTATGATAGTGCCCCCTTCATCTATGATAGTGTGAGACAAGATCATTTTGTGAACTTGTACTATAATTCAGAATGGTACATTAGCAGGAAGGTGGGATCTTGTTAGTCGATTCCAATTGAAGGAAGCGACTGAACTACTTGGAAGGGTACCAAATAAACGGTTGAATGAACCCCTTGAGTAGCAGAAACTGGGGGATTCCCTTCCTGATTTGAAGGAACAGGTGGATTTCCCCCGAGTTCATTGGACTCTGAAGTAATAAAAATAATTTGAATGGTATCATTCTCATTCTCTTTAGGAATGGTATCCTCTAAACGTGCACCTTCTGAAGGTAAAACTAGATCGATTTCCATCTTGACTTGTTGACTTTGGTCTGGTGTGGACTCAGAATATTCATCCTCAACGATAGGTGTTTCGGTTGACAATTGAGTCGTGTCAGTCGGATTTTCAACTAGTAAAGGATTTGGGGAGAGTTTCTTGTACCCAAATGGAAGTTACTGCGGTGAAGTAGGATGGTTACATAAGATCCTTTTGGCCTCATCCAAAAAAGGACAATGAGGAAGGTGATGGTCCCCTTCACATAATCCACATGGAATTTTGACCTTTCCTTTCTGTCCAGGAATTTCCTTTTTACTAGTCGATGGTGTGTTGTCAACATGATCACCAGAGGTTGATGACACCGGACGGTGTGAACTGGAGACCATTCTCTCAAGATCCGCAGAAGGCAAGGACAATCTCGATGAAAATGGTTTCATATGTAATTTACACAAGGATATTTGGGAGATTTAGTGTGCATATTTTCACCAGATGATTCATGGTTGCCCCCTTGCTTAACTAACTTCTTCTTCTTCTTCTCTTTCACTTTCTTCTTCTTCTCAGCTACTTGGTTACTAGTGTCACTATTTTCACCAAGTGAAGAGGAAGAAATGGAGGGAGAAACAAACAAAGTAGAAGGTGAAGGGTCAACTTCAGTATCAAATGGTTGTTGATTTGATTGCTGAGGAATTACAGTATTTTGAATGATAGAGGTTGAGAATAGCCATACCGGTAGACCAATTGTGATTCTTGGAAGGGACAATGTGGCCATATATGGAGCACCAATATTTCCCCAAGAAGAAAATGGACTAGGATTCCCCTCGAGAGGGATTCCATGATTGGAGGACTCCATTATCTCAACCTAAGATCAATGAAGGAATAGGGATGTTATTCTGAATTTAATAAATTTTAATGATGTTTTGACACAATTTTTCTTTTTCAATTTTTAATAGTCTAGAAAAAGCTAAAGATGACTCTAGTTGCCTTCGATTTTTAATGAGCCTGAAGTGATAAGTGCTCAGATGGACCTTTTCTTTTAAGGAGTCGAAAAGGAATGAAAGTGACTACTCTAGAGATCTATATAGAGGGATTACCAAACCAATCGCAAAACTGCAATATACACCTTGGTGGTAAATTAAAGAGAAATTACCAAGGACTTATGTACAGTAGTCAATCTTCCTGAATGTTGTGTTCAGTGCATTGCGATCAATAGGGTGGCAAACATGGATTCCTATGGATAAAGGATATAAGCCTACTATGGTCTCCCAATATATACTTGACGGTACGGGGAGCACAAGTCCGTGCTAGCACTTGTCGTATCAAAGAGGAGGAATCACCCAACCTTCGATGAAAATGATAGTTACTAGATTTTACAACGTCGGAACAAGTCTCTAGCCTAGACCTCTAGATGTGTTGCATTAGGTTCCAAAGCATTGTTAAGTTCATTGAGTTTTATTTTAGAGATGATCTTGTTTATAAGTTTGTCTTTAAAGGTTCACCGCATGATGTAGATGTAAAATTTCTAAATATGCAATCTAAAATGATAAACAATCGTTGTTTATTTTTAGCAATGAAAATCCAGCTACTAAGGAAAGAAGATTACAATTCTTTCAACAAAGAGGAAAGAGCACATACTAAATGAATTTTTCCTAAATCATTTTTTTCACGTAGTCTAAATGCAAATGCATGTATTTGTTTTTCGTTCCCTTAATGTGAGGAATGCCAAAAAAGAGAACTAAGTATAGATCTAAACTATTTTCTTCAAAGCGACATTTCGACAATTTCTTTTCAAAATGGAAAGGAAGACTACATGAGACTTTTCAATTTTGAATAGAAAATGCTTTTGACACTTCAAATAACAACAAATCAAATCAAATACAAAACAAAAAGTTCAATCGAATATCCAGAGAAGGAAGACTTTACAACACTTCTCTTTTTTGACAAAAACGACAGCTCAATTTAAGCGAATTTTTGACAATAGATTGTAAATGATGGACAAATACATAAATGTTTTTACTAATCCTTATCAATGGAGACTGAAATATGTAAAGCAAGGAGGCTTCAGCAATGAGATACTGTTCATAAGTAGCAAAACAATCAAATAGAGCTGAAAACAAGGGAAAAACCCCCAAATTTCAAGGAGAGAAATAGGATTACTTAGTCATCGCACCCGTGCTTCACAGAACCAGGGATGCATCTCACCTACTACACATGAGAGGTGGGATTCTATACTGGCTTCCAGTTACAGAGAGTGTGATGGGCGAAGGAGCGCAACTGAGATGGGTTTTGGCTCAAATTTGCAGTTGATTTCAGTGGATTACACTGAGCTATTATGGACAGTAAAGATCAAAGTATAGGGGTATGATCTTGGGAGAATAATGATCTACCACAAGGGCATCTAGGATGCTTTTAAGTTAGATATTCAGTTCATAAACTAAACCGAAGATTGACTAAAGCAACATTCATCTACTTTGCAATTGCATAGCAAAAGCATTTCAAAGGCTATCTGGCTAACTTCAGGCTCCATCTATAGTTTATAAAGCAAACAACAACAACAAACAAGAAAACTATTCACTACCTAGTGGAGTTGCCATTTTGTTTCTAGGAAAACTAGTTTCTTTTCAATCTACTAGTCCCACTAGGATTGGCGGCTATCCTAGAGACAAACAATCAAAGCAATTTATGATTTCCTCTATATATGATAGGTAAGGGAGAAGCAAAGGGACCAACCTGGATCTTTCACTTGACTCCTTTCTTGATTTCTCTCCTCCTTGATGGAGCTTGCAACTCTTCTCCTAGTTGTCCCACTTAAAGAATACCTATAGAAACGAAGTAACACAACACCATCAAAGCATCTCGACCTATGATATCATAAGCATTACAAAATCAGAAATATAGTGAGCATACAATGGCATTTACAAATAACAACATTCACAAACGCAAGATTGTCTGATCCAGCATCATCCTCCCAGCATCAAAGCCCTCTTCACCTCATGAAAAGCAAGATCACCCAACAATACAATGTTCCCTCTCAAAGACAAACTATCAGCACTTCCTTACAAATTACAAAATTCCAGCCTCCAGATCTCTCAGATGATGGATCCATTTATAGATGTTTTCAAGGGTGTGAGTCATCTTTGGGTTTTTTATTAGTGTCATTCCACTTGTTGTTCTTGATTCCAAGTGGATATCTCTTGGATCTCTTACTCATCTCTCGGCGAATTCCGAGAGGCAAGTGTCATAGGAGAAGTTTCTAGAAGATTCCATGAGCATCCACTTAGCAAACTATCTCGGACATTTGTCCATTCTCACTCATCGCACCCCACAGAAGGCCTCTTTAGTATGCATCACACCTGGCTAGTGTAGGAGTCAGTATGCATTGCACCCTGACAATGGAGTAGTCAATATGGTCCAGTTTTGGCCAACTCTGAGTGGTTTTTCAAGTGGAACTTCTAGGGAATTATGTAATCATTTGACCATGATCCTTTAGGGTATGAAACAACACTTTAAGGGGTTAAAGAGCCCTTGTTTTATTAACATATAAGGTTGGGGTTGTAGTGCCCAAATATGTATACAACAACCTTGGCTCTACCTTCTACCCCTTGATGTTATTCCTCCTCACTGCCAGTAGGGCTGACATCATAGGTTAAGGCCTTTATGTCATCCTCAGCTGTCATGTTTCGGAAAACTTCCCATGCTATAGGGAGTGTAAAGGTATGGAGGGCTTCCTCTACTAGGATTTTTATTAAGCGATGGTGAGCTAGCTACTTTGAATTTCTCGTTTGTACCTTGGTGCTGGAGTCAATGAGGGACTACAGGAGGAAGTAAGTGATACTGAGCTTCTAAGGTCTTGCAGTGTCCATGTCATATCTTAATTCTTGGAGGATTCTAAAGTGATAACCATAAAAAATGTTGTACCTCCCCTCATAGGAAACGTATTTCATTATTTGATAGCTAACCTCATCCCAGGGATATGGTATGCTAGCCCTTCTAATGCCATTTTTATCATCAATAGGAGTTTTAGTATTTTGTAAAAAGTTCTTCTTGGCAGCCTGGCCAATTGGTTTCTCATCTTTACTCCAAGGCAGCCCAAGAGGAATGGTAGTGACCCTACTGATAAATTCAAGGGTTATCTCCATGGAAAGACCTTTAATGGTGATAGTGGCATGAGTTCTTGTGTGAGGAACCAAAGAGAGAGCAAACTCTTGGGCAATTTCCTCACCAAACCCTTGAAATTTCTTAAAGAAATTCATCCAGTTTGCCCTTTTGAATATGTCCACCACTTGAGGATGTGCATGGAGCATAGTGGAGTTATTGGGATCCTTTCGCATAAACCCTCCTATCATATTTTATATACTCTTTTGGGAAACCAAATATGTAGGTGGAGACAAAGAATTTTGAGAAAAACAGAGAAACAGAAGAGACTGTGTTTTTTAAATAATAAGCAAAAAACAAGTTATGTATTTTCTCCTCTCCTAAAGAATTATTTACTCCTCAAATTGAGACCATTTCTTTAATATATTGATATTCAATAGGGGGCATGCATGAAACCTACCTCTTCAGGGTGAAAATTGTGCTAAAAATCATGTTTTCTCCCTTCAAAATGATTCATTGCCCCTCTTGTAGAAGCCTACTATCCCTCCTGTAGATTTCCTATAGGTGCTCCTGTAGAAAACCTGTAGGTGCTCTTATAGAAAACACCGAGAGAAAGGATATGGGAGAGATCAATGGAGGATGGTGGTTACGAGGCTGTGGGGGCACAAGGAGACTGTTGTAGCTGAGTTACAAGAAGAGAATGAAGGAAAAGGTGGTGAGAATGCTCGAGGGGGGAGTACTTATTACCCTCTATGGATATTTCAGTGATGAGTGCTGAGCTGGAAAGGTATACGTTGGCCATATTCGGACCATTGGTCCCCACCTACTTGGTCATCATGGCCCCTCCTCATAATCATCCCTCATTATTGCGTCGGAGTTCACACTTCCTCCACTACCTGTCCTTTGCATCTTGTGATGGAGTTGACTATGCACACATGTGGGTGACATCTCAGATGAGTGGAGTCAACTAGATGAAGGTGGCAAAGTTAACTGGCCACCTTTCCCTCATTCAACCTCAACCATCTCATTGTGTTTCCATGACTTCTAATTACACAAATGTAAACAGAGGAGTGACTGAGTTACTTACCTATGATTTGAGTGCATTTGTTGTGAGGTGTTGTGGCTTTCTCTGCGGCATGCCTTTATTTCTCTTTTACATGTTGTCTCTACTTACTGATGTGTGCTTGTGTGCTTTTGTAGGTTCTTCTTTGGTTGGATATGAGATTCAAGTGCCTTTTCAACCTTCATGTTTTCACTCTCTTGCTGTTGGTGCTGGACTTCTATGGGATTAGCTGCTACAGGAATTCTTACAGGAGCTCCTGTAGCTGCTTCTCCCCTTGAAACTTCAGCTTCTTCCTGTGATTGGAGCTCGAGGATGATGCTATAGGTGGAGATAAAGACGGAGGTAGTAGGTAGGCTTCAGGTGAGGTTGATCATGCTTTTTCCTCTTATTTTTTTGTTTTTTTTTTTTTTTAACTACAAAACTGTTTTTCTATGCTTTTCTTGGACAGGAAGGAAAATGATGCTTGGGGTGTGATGCAGGTTTGGAAATGATGGCAAGGAGGTTTGGAGATTGTAGGAGGGATTATAGGTTCTTCATGAAGCTTATTTGTCCCTCAAAATACCTTCTATAGCCACTTCTAGCTCTTTGTAATTCCTACAGGAGCCTCGTGTAGAAAACACAGTTTTTGAAAAAGAGGTACAGTGGGGTGAAAGAAATGCCAAAAATGATGGAGGAAGGTGTGGAGAAGATGAGACGGGTGTTGGTATGAATGTCAAGGTCCCCTTGGCACCTTCATCTACTCCCTGTAGTCCTCCTGCAAACTTGCAATGCAACAAAAATTCTTTTTTTTTTTTGAAAAACAACTAGGGCACCTCAAAGAGGTTTTCACGATAATTGCCTGCCCTGGGCACTTCGAAGGGTGGTTTTCACCCAGGGATCTTATTCTTTTTTCTCTCTCTCTTTTTTTCTTGACATCACTGGGCAGCCTCAAAACTAGTTTTCAACCCAATGATGGGACTCAAGCGCCTCATGGAGGTTTTCACTTGAATCCTTATTATTTTTTATTTTTTTGCTTTTCTTCAGTGAGTGAGTGAAGTGGAAGCTAAGATATGCTCCACTACCATCACTGTTTTATTCAGATCTTCAATAAACTCTCGCTTGGAGAGGGGTTTCTTGTAGACCTTCAACCGATGTCCATTAACAAGCATGGGGATGGCTTCATCATCAATGGTTCTGATCAGAACTGAACCATTGCCATTGCATTTCTCCACAGTGTAGGGTCCCAACCATCTTGTCCTCAGCTTGCCTTTGAAATCTTTGTGTCTTGAATCATAGAGTAGTGCACAATATTCCTCTTGGAATTGCTTCTCCTTGATATTTTTGCCATGCCATATCTTTCTCTGAAGTTGAACTACCTCTGTATGGAGAAGGGCTTGCAATCTGTATTCATCCAATCCATTAAGCTGAAGTAATCTCTCCTTTTGTGCATGGCTGAGGTCTAGGTCCAGTTGAGCTACCATCCTTCGTGTATTGAACTCAAATTCTATTGACATCAAAACCTTCTTCCCATAGACCAGTTCATAGGGTGTGAACCTGGTGGTGTTCTTCCATGTGGTGTTGTAGGCCCAAGTGGCCTCAATTAATCTAACTGCCCAGTCTTTTCTGTTTATGATCAGTACCTTGGTTAGAATCCCTTCCAAAGCTCTGTTAGTGACCTCCACTTACCCATTGGCTTGTGGATGGTAAGGGGTGGAAGCCCTGTCCTTGATCTTATGACATGTGAGTAGGTCTTCAATCAGGCTGGAAGTGAACTAACTGCCTTGGTCTGTGACCAACTCTCTTAGATACTTAAACTTGTAGAATATGTTTTCTCTCGAAAACTTAGCGAATTTTTCCTTTATCGCTGCTTTTATTGCTTTTGTCTCTGCCCACTTTGTCAGGTAATCGGTGCACACAATGATGTATTGTTTCTACTATAAAGGAGGGCTGATAGGCCCCAAAAAGTCTATGCCCCACTTCTCGAATGGCTGAAAGGTCACTTGAGGTTGCATGGGCATCTCATCCTTTGGAGTAGGTTTCCCTATCCTCTAACATCGATCACACTATCTTGTATATCTCCTCACATCCTGATGAAGACTGGGCCAGTAGTATCCTGCTTGCAATATCTTGAAGGTAGTTCTTTTTACTGCAAAATGGCCCCCACAAGGCCCGACATTACAGGTCAGGAGGATGTTAAAGACTTCATCCTCCCTAAAACATATTCTCAAGATCTGATCTGGGCCAAGTTTAAAGAGAGTCCCTCCAATCTAGGTGAAAGGGGCACTTTTCCTCACTATCTTGCTCTTCTCTTTTGAGGATAGGTGTGGTGGGAACTGTGCCGAAACCAAGTAGTTTGCTACACCAGCAAACCATGGAGAGAGTATTGATATAGAAAACAGATGTTCATATAGCATTTGGTCATCCACCATTCCTTATTCACTTGCAGGCAAATTTACTCTAGACAAAAAGTTAGCAACAACATTTTCTTTACGAGGCTTATCAATAATGGTCAGATGTTGGGTCCCTATAATACTAGTGATTGCCCCATTACTAGTGTATTTGTACCCCTTATTAATATTGTTGTGCCCCTATTGTCCCCATATTGTTATTACTGTGCCCCATAGAATCCCTCTATTGTTATTTTGGTGGCTTTATATTATTATTGTTAGGTCGGTTGGGTTATATTGTGACTCCTTAGACTCCTATATATAGAAAGGAGGTTTGTCATTGAATCATCCAAGAATTGTTCATTTATATGTAATGTAAAGGAGGTTTCCCCCTCGAAGAGGCTGAATTCTAAGGTGTTGATCTATATTTTCTATCCTTTCTTGACTTGGTTTCATAACATTTGGTATCAAAGCTTTGGATTCTAGGGTTTCACTGCTCCAAACAGGTCATCATGGCATTTTCGCTATAACTTTTTGTCTGCGACATTTCAGAAGATAAAAAAAACCCATTTGAGAAGACATCGCACTGAATCTCAGGTCTGAATTTCAAAGCTTTTGGTGATATATTTTTTGAGATATGAACTGAGGAAGTTGGTCCTTTTGCAGAATCCTGAATTAAATTCAAAACAGGTGACCTGGGGAAAATCGTCATAAATTTCTCCCTGAGCATTAGATTGAAATTTCGTAAGAAGGTACATAAAGAGGATGGACTATAGTTTATTATATATATTTTTCAGGGCCAAAGGTCAAAACAGGGACACGTGGCACGTCGTACAAGTTCGCTCTATTGAATTATTCTATAATCAGGTCACTGTGGGAGACTTGGCATAACTCTTCATTGGAGAATCCAATTGGGGTCAAACTGGTGGCTTTGAAAAGAGGACATAGAGGGCTACCGCAGGTCACAATTTCAGAGCTGGATGATCCGAAATTACAGAGATACATTAGAGGCAATATCAAGCTCCTACAAAGTGAAAAAAGGTGTATATATATTTTTAAATGTTTGCTTAAGCTGGGTTTGAAAAATTATTTTGAAGGAATTCAAAGGACATAGTGAAGCATTATTATCATTAATTTATGCCCCGAAGAAAGAAAATGGAAACACCTAGTAGGTGACCTAAAAGCTCTAGCATGACTCATGAAGAAGAGGAAGAAATGCAACATGATATATCAAAATTACGAGATCAAGTGCAACAAGTGTCACTTGCACAAAAAGGAACATAATCTAAGATGGACTATTTAAAGAAAGGTGTAGAAGCTAAGATGAATGATGTGGAATCTAAGATGGATGATTTGAAGATAGATTTGAAGACAGACATGGAAGAATTGAAGATAAATATGAATAAGTCGCTACAAGAAAGGGTCACTAAGGGCGAAAGGATAGTAAAGGAAGCTCATGATGAGAACAAAAGAAATGTTAATCATGATTCCATAGACTCTAATGTTGGATTGAAGACCCACCATATTCCAAAAATCGATATGAGGAATTTTGATGGCAAGGACCCCGTAACATGGATATTACAGATGGAGCAATTTTTTGATCTCAATAATGTGCAAAACACACAAAAGGTACGTATGGCAACTTTATATTTGGAACCAAATTAGTTTGTATGGCATCAATGGCTTTGCTCTCGTAAACAATTTATCACTTGGGCAATTTTTATGGAAGAATTGATAGCACATTATGAGGATACAAAAAGCAACACTTTTTTTAGCCAATTGATCAGTCTCAAACAAAAGGGTTCAATAATGGAGCACATTGAGGAGTTCCAAAAATTGAACATAAGGGTAAAAGATATTCCAGAGGAGCATAGGATGATGTGTTCATAGGGTCTTTAAAGGATAATATCCAACATGATGTTCACCTTTGGGAACCTGATTCATTAGAGAAGGAATTCAGGTTAGCAAGAAAAATGGAAAGCAAAATTATGGCAACCAAGAAGCATACCACTCACAACTATAAAGACGAAGGTTGTTGCCCCTAGTCTTCCAAACCTAAAGGTTGACACCACAAACATTTGGAAGAAAAAGAGCAAAAGGGTTTGTTACAGTTGTGATAGCAAATACACTAAAGGTCATAAGTGTGCTGAGAAGAAATTATTCTACATAGATTGTGAAGAGGAAGAAGAAAAGGAGCAAGAAAGGTCAAAGAAGAGGATATACTCCAGGAACAAAGCCTAGATGAAGAACAAATGAATCCGATGATATCTTGTAATGCATTGGCAGGAATTACCACTCCTCAAACCATCAAGATAGAAGGACAAATCAAGAAGAAAAAGGTAATAGTGTTGATTGATTCAGGAAGTACCCACAATTTTATTCATTGTAAGGTAGCAAAATAATTGAATTGCTTCCTATATCTAGCACTAGAGTGTCAAGTGATGATTACTAATGGAGGAACAATAATTGCTCTGGAAAATGTCATAATATCAAGCTATCCATGGGAGAATATGTATTGACTAGCCCAATGCTTTCCATTCCAATGGGAGGTGTTGATGTTGTACTAGGAGTTCAATGGCTACAATCCCTGGGTACAATAGCTTTTAATTTTCAAGAACTTTTCATCAAATTTTCTATGGAAGGAAAGGAAGTTGAATTAAGGGGTATTGCAGGGAAACCAGGAAAGATAATCAGCTCTAATTGTATGACAAAGCTTCTAAAAAAGGAACAAAGAGGTGTAATTGCACAATTATGTTCGCTAGATGTTTCCACATTGGAATCATCTATTTCTCCAAATCTCCAAATAGTCTTGGACAATCATTCCAAGGTATTTGAGACTCCCAAAGGTCTCACACCTATTCGTGATCATGATCATGCTATTCATCGGATTCCAGGAAGTGTTCCTCCAAACATCAGGCCGTACATATATCCCTATGCCCAAAAGAGTGAAATTGAACGTATGGTTGCAGAAATGCTAGAGGCTGGTATAATTCAACCGAGTCAAAGTTCTTTCTCCGCTCCAGTAGTATTGGTGCACAAGAAGGATGGATCAAGGCGCATGTGTCACGATTATAGGGAGCTCAACAAGCTCACTATTAAAGATAAGTTTCGCATTCCTATCATGGATGAATTACTGGATGAATTGCATGGATCAATTTACTTCACCAAGTTGGATCTTCGTTGAGGATATCATCAAATCAGAATGAAGACTGAAGACATTCTGAAAACAGCATTTAGAACTCATGAGGGTCATTATGAATTTTTGGTCATGCCTTTTGGCCTTACCAATGCACCCTCAACATTTCAAGGTTTGCTAAATTCAATTTTCAAACCATTCCTTAGAAAATTTGTGTTAGTATTGATGATATACTAATCTACAACAAGTCTTGGAAGGATCATGTTGAACATGGTGACAGGGTGCTACAACTATTGGAGGAGAAACAATTATATGCAAAAAGATCCAAATGTTTCTTTGGAGTACAAGAGGTGGAATATCTGGGTCATATTGTATCTCATGAAGGAGGTAAGGTAGACCCTAGCAAAATTAAAGCCATTAAGGAAGGGAAAATCCCCACATCCATAAAGCATCTGCGAGGATTTCTCGGGTTGACAGGGTATTATCGCAAGTTTGTTCAGAATTATGGGAGAATAGCAACACCTCTAACAACATTATTGAAGAAAGATGCATTTTCATGGACTCTGGAAGCAACAAAGGCCTTCGAACATCTTAAAGAGGCAATGTTCCAAGCACCGGTCTTAGCTACACCGAACTTCACAAAAACCTTTATTGTGGAATGTGATGCTTCAGGAAATGGAATTGGTGCTGTTTTAATGCAAAGATGAAAGACCCATTGCTTTTGAAAGTCGTCCAATCAAGGGAAAGTTTTTACACAAAGCTATTTATGAGAAGGAAATGTTGGCAATACTCCATGCACTTAAGAAATGGCGACCCAACCTAATGGGAAGACACCTTCAAGGTAAAAACGGGATCATGATAGGCCTTAAATAAACTCTTAGAAACAAAGATTATCCCCCGAAGAACACAAAAGTGGGTCACAAAGATGTTGGGTTATGGACTTTGAAATCATCTACAAAAATGGAGCAAAATTTGGTGGCAGATGCACTCTCAA
>APFE030972350.1:89706-113015 GCA_000404065.3 Pinus taeda
TCACCCAACCTTAATGCGAAAACAAGAGTGACTAGGTTTAACGACGCCGGAGCACATCTCTAGCCTAGACCTCTAGAATGTTTGCGTTATGTTCCAATGCATTTTTAAGTAAATTCGGTTTATTTTATGGTTGATCTTTTAGTTAAGTTTCGGTTTAAGGCCCTACCGTATGTGATCTTCCACAATTTCCTAGATGCAAGCTACATGCGAAAGAAAGCCATTTCGTTCGATGAATACTAACTATAAGAAGATTAAGAGTTTCAATCAAACAAAATGAACTCAATCAACCAAAAAACCTAATTCAGCTAATGGAAAATAAACAAAACTTTTTCTTTGCAAATAACGAAAAGTTCTATTCCATTCACTATTAAATGCAAAAGAGATCATTTGATTCCTTTCTACAAGCACAATGCACTAGAACGAATTTTGAAAGACAACAACACTGAGCAAAGAAACAAATTCACTCAATGAAGACTCAATGAAATCCCAAGCTATGTGATCCAAGCTCAAACAAAGCTAGAATGAAATCCAAGCAAACAAGAGCAAGTTGTTCGGAAATCACTCAAAAATACTTCAACAATCACTGAAGAAAATGCGAAAAGCAATCACAAGGTTAACCAGAAAATCAAAGAACCCAAAACTCCCACGATAGGCTCGACACACACAGCCACTAGATGCCCTAGGGTTGAGGTGTGAAATCGATGGAAAGAGGCAAACACCCGGAGGACAAAGGTTGCAAACCAGACAAACAGGGCTTAAGCACACTCCAGCAACTAAAAACGAGGTGGCAAAAAGCAATTCCAAGCTCAGACAGCAAGCAAAACAAGTGGACCAAAAACTAAACGGCCTGGCACGACTGTTAGGCTGCAACTTGTGCTAAACAGTGATTGGCGCGGGTTGTCAGTTAGAAACAAGGGCCACTAGCGTGACTGTGAAGGCAAAAAGCACGCTAACAAAGTTTGCTAATTTCAAAAGAAAAATACGCAGTCCAGGGCTTGGGTCACAAGCTTAAAGCAAGTCAAAAAGTATAGGGGTAGCAAGAAATTCGATCCAAAGGCTTATCTAAGCAAGCAATCAAAAGAAAAACCAAAGAGACAAGACAAACTCCAAGTTGTTTAGTTTGTAAGCCAAACCGAAGATCGACTGAAGTGGCTTTGATCTACTTCACTACTACAAAGCAATAGTGTTTCGAAGGCTATCTGGCCGTGTTTCAGACTTCGTCTAAGTTTACAAATCAAAACAACAAGCTAAACTCCCCAGCGGAGTCGCCAAATTGTTGGAGAGGTAAATCCCCTCTACGGATAGAGGCGATCCCTACTAGCCCAGAATGGGTCTAGCAACAATCAAACAATGCTATCTCGCAAGTTCCTAATTGCAAATAAAGAGTAGGTAATGAAGACCTACCTGAGATCCAACGCTTTAGTTCGTAGAAGAGATGGCGCTCGCATTCCTTTGCCTTGGCCGGTCACGATCCTCCACTATCCACGTGAATACCTGCACACAAAGAGAACAAACACAAACCCAAGCGTGAAATCTATAATATGCAATTATACATCAGTCAGGAAGGATATAATTCAACATCAACCATTACAAGTACAACGAGAATGGAACCATAATGATAGTCATCTATTTATTAATATTCAACAAAGGAGAATACAACCAGCGTCCTGACGTCAAGTCCTCCTTTGGCTGGGTGCTCAGCTATGTAAGTCTTGCAAAAGCTTGAAGGGGTGAGGGACAAGCTCTCTCTCTCTTTAGTGACAAAGTCTCCTTACTTAGGGAAAGCCTTATGGATACAAAGAAGGCTTCTTGCAACTCTAACCTTTTGATGCCTTCCTTTCAGCACAAGTATTGCCACAAGAATCAAAGCTATTAGAACCAGAACTAGCTTACTCAAGCCATGGGAACAATATTTTATAGAGGAAAAGGAAGAGATAATGTCAATCCCCCAAAATCATGGATTTGGCTTCATCACTTGGAAACTTCCATGGAATGGTGGCAAACAACTTTCCATCCAAGGAGATTCGAAGCCAAACCATCCTCACTCAAATTGGAATCAGTTTGGTGAATGAGGTGGATAGAAACTTCGGAGGTTTGAGTGGTTGAGAAATTTGCCCAAACTGGTTGGCGTGATTGCGACTCTGAGACAGAGCGCCAATGGCGCGCCCTTTCCTTAGGATTTTCCCCATTGGCGCGGGCATAACACAGGGCACTAGCGCTAATGCAAAAAGGGATATTTTTAGGGGCAATGAGCAGGAGATGTCTTAAGGGCATATGAAGCTCATGTTTAGAGGTAAATAAGGAAAGTGGTTTCAAGTCTTGTCACTTCTCACAAGTCCTGGAATGGGTCCTCCAAGATGCGAGAGAGGGGTAACAGGGACGGTGAAAAACGGTGACAAATTACTGTGTAATATCCCCTATAGGTTCTTCAGATATGGCTAGTTGTTCACTTAAGCGTTCTTCTTGATCATAGCCACCGAAGAAGAGAGAAGGTTGGTTGTGTGAAGCAGTGGGGGTGTTGGCTAAAAAAGTTTCCTGAGCTATCTTTATTCCTACGAGGCATGAAAGGAAATCTTTTTGGTTGGCTTTTGTTTCTTTTTTCCCCACACTAATAGTACCTGCAGAAACTAAAATTGATTAAACAAAACAAATTGCAGCTAGCTGAAATGAACTTGCTGAAATGAAATTTGCAGAATTGAAGAGGAAAGCAAGGAAATGCAGAACAAAAGGAAAAGGAATGACTAGTCTACTTTTGCTTAAACAAAATTTGCAAAATTGAAGATTAAATCAAGGAAATGCAAAACTTGAAAGAAGAGGAATGACTAGTCTACTCTTTCTAAAATAAACTATTAGCATAATGTTGTAAGAAGAAATAGAAGAAAGCAGTAATCACATAATACTTTGACACTTCCCCGGAAATGGTGCCAAAAAGTAGTGAGCACCAGTATTACAGCAATAATGCTGTAACTCCTGGGCTACCTACTTTACATTTATCAACCCGGTAGTTCGTAACAAACTTGGAAGCATCAGTACTGTATGCACAAGTACTAGTTCTCACTGTAGGTTGTCACTTGGTCAGCCAATGCAAGAACACTAGGAGCTCAAGCCAACTTATGGATTCCATAAGAAGCTCTATATGTGATGAAAGGAAAGAAATATTACTCTAAAGATGCTATTCTAACCACAGAAAGTAGAAAGACTGAAATGTAAAGAAAACCCAGTAAACCCTAATTAACCAACTAATTATAATTATGTAGAAAGCACTATGAAAACCATGAAAGGAATGCCATTACCTACTCAAGGAAGTAAACAACATCTAACTATGCTATTTCTGGAAGTAAATAAGCAAAAAACATATTTTTGGATTTTTATGTATTTTTATGTGGATTTGACATGCATGTAATTTATTATGTGTGAGTGTGGCAGGGAATAGGTGACGTTGAAGGGCGGTTTTGGGACTTAAGAGGATGTAGTATGGTGTGGATGGGTCCTAGGAGGTCTAAGGTGGCATTCTGGAGGGTTTTCCCACACTCGGCCTTCAAAGAAAGCCTACAGGAAAATCTACATGAGGACACAGGAAATCTACAAGAGGAAAATAGGGAAACTACAGGAGGCCTACAGGAGGAGGCCGAGAGTAGTTTTCACTATTTTGAGGGTGTGAGAGTGGGTGAAAAAGGTGGATGAAGGTTGGAATGAGGTATTAGGGAACCTAAGGTATACCATTACGCACTAGGAGAGAGAGAAAGATGATTGGGTTTGCTCAAGGAGAGAGGAAGAAGTTCTAGGGAAAAATTAAGGAAACTAGGGAAACATTAAGGTGAGATTTGGGAGACCTATAGGGTATGGATCATATGGAGGGTGTGATTGCTGATAATTTGGCCTACTACTGGAAGAGATATACTGCATATAAATTGACAGTCAACCAAGGAAATCAAGAAACAAGTGAAATGAATGCATTTAGAAAAAACAGAGTTTTGCATAAAAATGGTCTAAACTATGATCTATGAAAGGAAATGCTGAGAAATGATGTAGGAAAGGAAAGCATGAAATAATACTATTTCAAATCAGGAAGTGAGCATGATGAAGAAGATCTAAAGCAAAGCAAAGCTGGAATATTGAGCTACTAAAAAGCTGCAAACACTAGAAGTCCTCTGAAGGAGAAAAATCTGTGTTTTTGGGGCAGTAAGAGAGTCTTGCCTCAAATCATGGTCCCAAAGGGAGGAAGAGAGGCCAAAGCACTATTTCTAGCCATTGGAATCTTTGTTGGTCACTACTTAACCTACTACATAAAGAACAAATGGAAGCAAACTACTAAATCATCAAAAGCAACCTATTCTTAACCATAAGAGAAATACATCTAACAACAAACTAATCTACAACCTAAAACAAAGCATACAAATACAATTAAAGAGGAGCTTGGCTACTTGGATTGGGCCCTAACCTAAGAGCTCTATCCCTCTAAGGTAACTTAGTTCCATCTCGAAAAGGATTTCATCTTTATTTTCAAAACAATAGCAAGATTACATGAAACTGTCACAAAATAATAAGCTCAAAATTTGAGCAGAGTTTACATAAACAAAAATCCGACCCTAGTGAGGCCCTAGGCATCTATACTTATACAAATGAAGCTACCAACAACTTCCTTAAAATTAGGGAGGCTTGGCCCCCAAAACTCGAGATAATCATCAGTCATCCTCCACTTGCTCAGTTGCCTTCTAGTGCATGATTCGACTGCTTGTACTCTGAACTGAATGAAGGGGAATTAGAAGTGAGGAGTAATAAATGAGGGGGATTCCCTCCTATAAGTCCTCTCCTCTATCCATTTCGAGTTATTGTTGCCATTTGTCCACTAGATCCTTGAATTTGACCTCGAAATCCATCAATATTTTGCATTAAATACATGTTAGACCACAAGGCACAATAACTAACTCAACTCACTCTATAAGCATAAATATAATCAGAAAATCATATAATAAGCTAAGAGAATGGTTGATTTGAGTAGGTTAGGAGGTAAAATGAGCCCATATAACTACCCAATTATGAGACTCATCATCTACTAGATAGAAAATCCTACACACAGGCTATTATTGGCCAACCTTGTCCAAAGATTGTGTTAAGGCCATCTGGCAATGCCATCCTTGTCAAGTGTTTACAAAGAAAATGCACGTTCCTCCAGCCCTACTACACTCGGTTATATCCATCAGCCCCTTTTCCAAATGGGGGATAGGGGATAGAATTCATAACTTGCAATCTCGTTTCCTCTACTGGACAAAACTATATCATTGTAGCTGTGGACTATTTCATGAAATGGGCCGAAGCCCTTCCCACCTACCAGGCCGATGGGGAAACCACGATGCTATTCCTACTTAGCGAGGTTATCTTTCGCTTCGGTGTACCTCGTATGATCATTACAGACCATGGTTCTCATTTCCAGAATCACATGATGTCTGACTTAACATCACTGCTAGGTTTTCATCAAGATCAATCATCCTCCTACTACCCCCAAGCTAATGGTCAAGCCGAGGTAGCCAATGGTGTCTTAAAACCCATGATCCGTAGGTTGGTAGGAAATCATAAAACAAATTGGCATATAATGTTATATTCAGTGCTATGGGCATACCGAACTTCAGTAAAAACTACCATGGGTCTTACACCATTTCAACTAGCTTATGGCCTGGAAGTCGTTTTACCAATAGAGTGTCAGATCCCTTCCCTACAAATAGTCATTGAACTTCTGCTCGACACTATTTTCAAAGAATAGTGCCTATTATACCTCAATCAATTGGAAAAAAACCCATCAATATGTTGAATTAGCACTCAAGGCCCACAAGCGTCAGGTAAAAACCCAATATGACAAAAAGGTCAAGCCTCAGTCTTACCAAGAGGGAGATCTTGTTTTTCTCTATGATAAAAAACATGACCTCGTGGGGGCAAGAAAATCTCAACCCTTATGGCTAGGTCCCTATTTCGTCAAGAAATCCCTCTCAAAAGGGGTATATGAACTTTAGGACTGAGAAGGAGTCCCACTCACCAAGCCTCGAAATGGGCTCTATCTGAAAAATTATTATGCCTAGTATTACACTGGGCAAGTGCTTTGTAATTTTATGTATTTATAAGTTTTGCTTACCTTTTTTATGTGATTGGTTGTTTTGGCATTTATTAGAGTATTTGTCTCATACATCCTTCTGGCAATGCAGATTTTGTCGTTACCCTTAACATACGTAGGATATGCGGATGGTGTCCATCGTCACACACAGAACATTGCATCAGTTGCTTGAGTCATCTATACACCTGAGTCGGAACTGTTTTGTTCCAAAGGAGTCTTTCTGGGTACAACCACCAACAATATTGTTGAGTAGATATATGTAATTTCATTTCTCATTGAAGCGTCATCAAGCGACATCGCCAATCTGGTGTTCAGGTTAGACTCAGCTAATTGTTATGCAATTGAAAAATCGTTATCACATTCGTAATCCAACTTTGTTACGTCATTATTTAAGGGTACAACTCTTGGAACGTCAATTTGAAGTTATCACATATGAACACATTCCTAGAGAATTTAATACAATTGCTTATTCATTAGAAAACTATGCGTTAGATTGGCATCTGTCTCATTCACTATAGAAGCATGCATGAAAAGTAAAAATTTACAGAGTTAAAAATTTTACAAAAACATTTAAAAAACATTTACACCATCAAAATAAAAAAATGTCTATATATATATAAAAAAATGTCTATATATATATATATATAAAATCCAGTCTTTTACATTGAAATATTCCAAAACTTGGATGTTTTAAGTACAAAATGGCTACTAAGCCTAGCCACAAACACCGATTGGCTATGCCAAAGCACCTGCTAAAAAGAGCTTACTACTCCTAAAATGATAAAATGGCTCTAGCTATCCTTCGAAGAGGAACCAAAAACTGCTCAGGTCCACTGACTATGTGCCACTGCATATAAGCAGGAATCTCCCTCATAGGAAGGGGGGATACCCATGCTCAAGCCGTCCAGGTTCCTCAAAACCTCGCAAAGATTATTGCCATCAGCCCCCCACTAGGTAGTTGTCCTCCTTATCGTATATTGTGGGGTTTTACTGCAGGTTGTAATGGCATCACATCTGTGTTAAGCATAAAGCTTTGTGTCAGTACTTGTTCACCCATAAAAGCATCACATAAACAGTAAAAAGATAAAAAAATACTTGAAGTACTTTCAAAAACCATTCTCACCTTAAGGACCCCAGTTGGTCATGGGTGGCAACATCAATTCAGGGTCGCCATTAAAGTCCATGCCATCATAAGCATAGTCGTCAATCATCACAATCTAGCCACAAAGCCACCGAAAGAAATCTTCCTTGAAGAAATGTCAAATCGGTCCTCCTCCCATGTGAGGATCAAGTGATGACCATCACCCATGTCTCAGCTCCCTCAGATCAAAGGGACCTAAGTTCATCCTTGGGTGAATAATAGGTACCCTCTTAAGAATGAATGAGACTATGAGAGTACCATACCCAAAAATTTGTTGGGTTCAAGTCTTGCATGCGATTAACTCTGCCTTCAATTGGCGAAGCACTGCTTCACACCAGTTGAACATCTGTGGCTAGACACAATCAACTGTAAGCAACAGTTGGGTCTTTGTCATAACTTGGGGACTCTTTGACCCCACCAACCACTAAATCAACCATAAAATGGCCCTCATAGACCTGGACCTTATCCTCTCTATGGGGACCCTGTTGCTGACAAGTGCACTCTCAGAGATACAGTAGGATTGCACCAGCTCTAGTTTAGATCGTGGATCAGGCCTACCCCCGGTGAGGTTTTCCTATGCCCCATGACACAACAAACCAGTTAAAAATTATATGTCATCATCATCAATAGCCATCTCATGATCTACAATCCTAAACACTTGCTCATGTTCATCCCAGTGCTGGATAATCCATCTCAATAAATCCTCTTGCCCTTTCATCAGTTCCAACTTTTCATACTTCAATAAATCGCAACGGCACAAAGCAAGTATACATGCCAAATCATTTTGCATCAGTAATTCTTGGCTATCATGGGCCTGTTCTCTCCATAGGCTAGTAATTATGGCCTGAAACCTGTGCAAAATAACCCAAAAATCAGTCAAAATGGGCCGATACAACTTCAAGAATCAATGCGTGAGGTTTTAAACTGCACCCTCAAGCTCTAAGGCTTCCCCCAGTGGTACACAGGGAGGCTTAACACCCTCCAGTAGGTCGTATAGGGTGTTTAATGCTCCCTACATGCCATCTAGAGGGTGTTAGTGTGCAAATACTGCATTAGGGCACCTCAGATATGCAAGAATCTGCCCCAAAAACTGATAAGAAATGTTAAGGAATGCATAGAGAAAGGTTTTGGTCTTTACCTAGGACTGACAGCACGTCGAATGGTTTCCCAAATCTCCTACAATGGTCCATGGAAAATCTATTCCTCTTTGGCTCCAAAACTCTTTCACGGTTCTCAAATAGTGAAAATGGTGAATGTGAAAGCTCAAAGAACTCCCTTATATTTTTTTTGGAGACATGATTTTTTGAAAGCATTAAAGAGGAAGTAGTCCATTCAAGTACCCTCAGGAATGAAAAGCAGTAAACCACTGCATGCAATTCTCAAATAAGCGCTTTATTTTAGGGGATATTTCCTTGCTCTCAAACCCTAAGTTTTTCATCATTGGACTCATTAAACACATACGGCGATGGTCCAAGCAAATCCTTTTCGCTCTTTTTCTAGCTCATTAAACTGAAAAAGATTATTAGAGCATTATTTTTAGGCGCTTTTTTCTCGCTCATAAAACTAAAAAAATCCTGAGTTGTTTCTTTAGGCTTGTTAAACATTTATAAAGATGACCCATGCATTCTTCTAGGTACTTTTCTCAGTCGTTAAATTGAAAAATCTACAACAACAGCCAAAGAACTTTCTTTTTTGGGACCATTTCTTGCTCTTAAATCAAAAAAATCCTTGAGTTTTTCCCTTCTTCGAGCTCATAAAATCTACGAAGAAGGAATCAACAGTTATTTTACCTCTTTTTCCTTGCTCAATAAATTGAAAAAGATACCTTGAGTTTTCTTCATTTGACTTGTTAAAATTTGATGAAGATATTGAGTTTGTCGCTGTGTGACTCATTAAAAATTCATGATAAAAAATGAGTTTAGTCTATCTCCTCGTACTCGTAACAAAATGAGGTCAACATCTATTGAACATAGGTTTCTCTTTATTCGAATTCAATAGATTAACTCACGGAAAAGTAACTGATTCGGGTATACTATTAACCTTTTGTCACACCTAATTAACAACTATGACAAAGGGACCACCCTAGATTCATTCTTTACAATCTTTTCAGACTCTCTAAATATGAAAAGACCACCGAGTTGTCTCATCTGGACTCATTAAATTGAACAGACAAGATATAGAGTCACTCTTTTTATGATCCTTTTCAGACTCTCAAAACTTGAAAAGATCAATGAGTTTGCCTGTCTGGACTCATTAAACTAATCAGATAGGGCATAGAGTTTCTCTTTTTGTGGTCCTTTTTAGACTCTTAAAATATGAAAAGATTGACGAGTTTACCTATCTGGAATCACTAAACTAATCAGACAGGGAAAGTAGACAATACAACTACATTCAATATTAGAAAGCATGGTTTGGCAACAGTCATTCCCTTGAACATGTCACTCCCTCAGGTAAACCTTCCTTGTGATGGCCTCTCAATATGAATCCTACCATTCCCTAACTTTAGCCTAAATAACTTGATATTCTTGCATCTCTGTATCCTAACACTCTTTGGTGTTCATGAGTCTATTGTTGCATGGTTAAAACCATTGTCGTGCCTTCTATTGTTCAAGGTTAACCTTTTAGTTCCTCCATCAACCCATCAAGCATATCCTTTCATCATGCCCTTTGTAGTTTAGACCCAATTCTCAAAGATTCCTAAAAAAAGAAAAACAAATCATTCTTGTCTATTTTCATGTCGATTGATTTAGGACACATTATTGCCTACCTTTGGACAGGTATCTTCCTATCGACTTCAACACTCTATTTACCCAGAAACACATTCAGTGCCTTGATATTTGTAGACATTAGTGTTAGGTTGCCTTGTATTTGATCAGGGGTTCTCATTATTGGCTCCTGGTTAAGCGATTCTATGAGTGTTCGATGACAAGAACATTTTTCACACTCGCTATATTGTACTGTGAATCTTGGATAACATCACCATTATTGGTGGCCTTCCTCGCATATGTTAATGGGCTCCATTATTGACTGGTAATCAGACGATTTGATGCACATTTGACATCAACACATGTATTCACATGTATCGATCTATGATGTTCGGTGAAGCGGAAATCAAGACCTTGGGTAGAGGCTTGCATCACTCAGCCTTGCTTCCTCTCCCAAGTTGCATATATTGTTTTTTGGAGATAGCTCATCAAAATGATCCTATAATGACACTGGATCCGCATTATGCTTATCGGCAGCCAACACCGTCATATCTCTTTATTGAGAAAATCAATCTGACATAGCTACTGAGTGTGGGAATGCCCGACTCAGGACATGATTTTAGTTGTTTTATATATATGTGTTGTATTAGGTTTCTCGTACCGCCTAAAGCTTCGATCCTCTCTCTCTTTTTGTCAAAGAAGGAAAATTACAGTTAAGTAAAGTATTTCGGCCATCGTCACAGCCTCTGATCTCACACTTTAGGGGGCATCTGTTATACAGCAAAATGACCCCCTCATCAGCTCAGAGGGGAAAGACATGATAACTGAAGCAAAGACCAAGATCACAAGCCTTGTTTCCACACTAACATTGGCTAAACACTGACAACACGCTTTCTAAAGTTTCTCTGTAAGCCTAAGGGATCGTTAGTGACCCTACTAACTCTATTTGTTGGTTCAGGGATAGTGTTAGTGGATCCTAATGAGAATCTAGAGGTCAAAGGAGCGAATTGACTCATAAATATCTCTATATTTCCTCCTAAATATACTAAGAAAAGCAAGGAAACATCTAAAGTTTGACCTATTTGTGGGATTTCTAATCCTAATGGAGGCAAATGGGAAATAGCTCAAAAGCATGGCAACATCATTGATTTTACCTTAAGAGACTCATGCAGGAACTTGGAAACCCTAACTCGATTGCTACATAATCAAATCTAGGGCTATGGTGATAGACATAAGATCATTTTAAAGGATAGCTTACTTGATTGTCGAGCATAGTCTCAAATCTAAAAATAAGAAGTAGGTAAGAAGGGAGAGAGAGAGGAGATGGATGGGTAAGGGAAGGTTGATGCAACAAATGGTTTTAATCACTCTTCCAACATTAATATAGAACTAAAATTGTACTACCTACTCCGTGGTGTTGGTATTATCATTCATTCAGTTGTTCGTCCAATACCTTTTAGCATGAGTAGCTTAGTTATGTGTAACTAGATGTCTTTTATATATTCATGTATTAGTTATCAAGGTTGTATGATTTAATTATGCTTGTCTCTTCTATGTGTAGGACTTGATCTGGAGTTGGCTCAGAGGACTTCCACCTAGCTACATTGTGCTCTCCAACAAATCTACATGGAGGCTTGACGTAAAGAATCTGTCCTACTTTGTTAGTTAGTTATTGTTTATGGACATGCATGTAGCTTTGTGATAGCTGCAGATAATCTTACAGTCTACCAAGGATCCCGGGAAGACCCTTGAGGGTATCTCGATTCTCCATACACCATGCATTTTATCCTATAGCACATATATCTAGCCATTTCAACTAAAGTTCTATTTTTCCTTTCAACAACACCATTTTGTTGAGGTGTGTAAGGAACAATTTTTTGATCTTGAACACCATGTTTAGATAAATATGCATCAAATTCTTGCTTAACAAATTCCCCCCCATTATCAGATCGCAAGGTTTTAATATTCTTATCAGGTGCATTTTCAACCATGGATTTAAATTCTTGAAATTTTACAAATGTTTCACTTTTATTTTTAAAAAAATTAGCCGAAGATTTTCTACTAAAGTCATCAATAAAGGTAAGAAAATAAATTGCATTAGATATTGAAGGAACTTCAAGAGGACCAAAGATATCACTATGAATTAATTGCAAAGGTGCTTTAGCATGCCAGGCTTTACCTTTACCAAACATTAATATTACCATAACCAATTAAGAAAAGTTGTTTACCATCACCATTAGAAAATTTATGAGATGAGTGCTTATTACTTTAATAAGATGTAAATAAAGAAGCATTACCAATCATGTGTTTAGAAACACCTGAATCCATTATCCATTCCACATTAGAAGAATAATTTCTAGATGAAACAATATAAATATACTTGAGATTCGTTAGAATTTTTCTTCTTAGATTTAGCCATTAAATGTTTCACTTTAAAGCAATTCTTTTTAGGATCGTTAGTTTTACCACAATTCTTACAAGAATAATACACTTTCTTCCTCTTACTAGTTTCATGATTCACATGAGAAGCATGACCATTATTATTATTACTATGATTAGAAGTGCGTGAATAAGAACCTTTAGTATTATTAAAACTTTTCTTAGGATTCTTATGATGTGCCATAAGAGCTTTATTAGGTGAGAATTGTCCTAAAGTAATCAACCTTTCTTGCTCATTTATCAACCTGTTGTGCTATACAAAAACCCTCACTATTTCAAAAATTTTCATATAGAACTTTAATAAGAAATGGGTCCCCTTTAGAATATAAATAAAATCAATAAAACATTTGAAAATAAATTTTTATAATAGGTCATATAAAAGTTTTGTTTTAGGGTAGGTTAGATCGCAATCGCAATTTGCAAAAACTTTTGAACCCATGGAAATCCTTTTAAGAAAATTCGATCCGATTTGAATCATAATAAAGCCTTATTGTAAAAAGCTTTATCAAAGGAAATAATTATAAAAGCAAATTGTCGCATCGCACACATCCTTTATCTCAACAATGGACTTAAAGTGTTCCATTGAGATCCACCGATGTGATAACTCTAACGGAAATCGCATATCACTACTCGTTAAGAAAACATCCCAAGTGTTCCATGGAAAACCTCCAATAGAATAAGCCAATCGCAATCGCACATCACTAAAATCATAAGACACATCCCAAAAGCTCCTTTGAAATCTTCCGATGTGATTTCATTATCGTATATCGTGCTTTTGATAAAGGTAAAACATGAACTATTATGAACATGAACAGTTTAAATTTATAAGTCAATTATAAAGAAAATTTAAATGATTTATCAATTTTAAAGCATGTCACCTCCCCATGCCATCTCACCACTAATTGCAATCGCAACCATGCAGAGGAACCATTTAAGCATGGCACTTGTAACTCCCGATCTGCGATATGCGATTATCACTAGTTGCTGATCGGGAAGTCATGATACCCATTCTAGAAAGGACCGTTATAAATTTGCGATGCAACATACCATCACGACATTAAAGTTTCACATTCGAAGTTATGGGCAAATCATTAAGAAGCAGTTATGGTTGAATCCTTCAAGGATTTCATCCGTGATCGGTTAATATATCATAGATCTGTAGCATCTATCACACTTAATTGTTGTTATTCTTATGCACTGTGTACTAGCTTTTAACATTTTTTTCCACTATTACATCTTTTTGTTTCATTTTGTAGAGCGAATCTAAAATCATCAGTCCAGCAAAAATGTCTAAGAAATCTTGAAAATTAAAGGTCCCTGTCATAACGAAAGATGAACCAACAAAGTTGGTACTGATAGCTAATACTGCCTATTCAGGGCTTAGTAAGACTTCATGGGAGGCATATATAATCTACTAGAAGTCGAGGATCCAACTGAAATTGAAGAAGAAGGAGGAACGGTTGATTTAAGTGATAAATCAGAAAATACTCTTAAGGATTTAGCTAGTCCTTCCTCCACAAAATAGCAGCCCGTGCGAAAGTGTTACCATACAATGACTTGGTGAGATGGGTAATATAGAGTATCAACATAACCAACAGAGCATTTTTTACAACCGATGGAAGGATGTTCAAGACATTCAAGGCAGAAGATGTCAAGAAGGCGTATCATTTGCTATACCCCTAGAAACATTACAACAAGGCATTTTTAGAAGCTTTCGCCAAGGAGAATGAGGTAGAGTCAGAACCTATCAAACAATGGAGACATTTTTCAAACAAGCATAAGAATGAATCCTCTGGTATGTACTCCATGGACTCTTTAGCATCTCCCTATTGCTATACTAGTGCTATGATATGTAGACTCTTTGGAGCCTCTGATTCAGCTAGATTCTCCATAAAAATGGTGCCTTTAATGGAAGCAGCAATTAACTCTTTTATCATGCATTGGACAACCATTTTATCAAATAAAATGGCCAACCAAATCCTTGATTATAGAAGAAATAGTTTGTAACTACCCGGATAATACCCCCATTCTACATGAGCACCTACATTATGGATACCATCTGTTTCAATTCTAACTTCCCCATTCTAGGTTTGAAATGGACTCCTCAAGACCCAACTCCTATTCACATTTATCATAAGTATTTGTGGAAGGCCCATTATAAAGATCATATATATAGAATTTGCCATGGTTTTATTTTACCCATCCATCAGGCCATATTCAACAGACCTACTCCTTGGTTATCCAATGAGGCCAGCATTGACTTAACATCAATCAGTAGTTGGTTCAGTGAAGAAACGTTCACCTATGCCAAAAATTTTGGCAGCACCACAAATCCACATTTTCTCCCATTGTACATTCCTAATAAGCTATTAGCTAGAGAAATAGCTTACCAGATAACGGAGACAGGAATGTCCAGGAACCTCAAAGAGTCCAAGAAAAAAATGTGGCCTACATTTCCCCTCCACTGTGGTAGCTACTCACTGCATGATTTCAAACATGCCGAGAAAGAAGGAAATAAGATAAAATTCTAAAGTTAACAGTCATCCCTAAGAGACAGTATGACCCAAAAGAAGTGGCTTACAACTTTACCACTCAGATGAAACATCCAAAATTTGAACACGAAAAAGATGAGTATGATGACTTGTTCACTTCGGCTGAGTCGTTTTCACAGGTAAAACATCTAGCAAGGATCAAATTGGGAGCAGGGGAGATATATAAGTTTATGCAGTTCAGGACATAGAGGCTACAAACCATACCTCTGGATTTATTGAACACTAACCCTATGGTGTAGCAAGAAGGTCACAGTGAAGAACGCACCATGAGAAGATTCCCGAAAAGGAGCAGACAAATGAAAAGACTAGCGAGCTCCTAGATGCCAATGTGCATATTGATGAAAACTTAATCAAGGAATGGGAGTAATTCGATCAACGGATCAAGAACTAGAATGACTCCCAAAATATCATTATACCAAAATCGCCCGCTACACAGGAGCCTATTATTACTAGTATTACAATTGAAGGGGTAGTGAGCACAGTTAACACTCAACATGATATTGAAATAATTCCAGAGAATCCTTCGGAAGAAATTATATTGAACATTGAGGAAATACCACCCGTGGATGTATTTTACAGTCCAAAGCATAGGGTTGTTGTCAAAAGAAAGAGGAAAACGAGGAAAATTGACCATGGACCATTCTCAACTCCTGAAGTTGAACTGATGAATGTGGTATGGAAAGACTCAAAAGTTAATCCTTCTGGGGATTTAACTAAGTTATCTCAATATGCAGGTGCCTATACATCCACTACAATGGACAAGGCCTCCGAAGTTAGCCAACTAATCAAAGAAAAGGATCTAAGGATCACCCAATATGAAGAGAAAATGGCAGTGGAATAGTAGAAGATCGGTCAACTTGAGAAACAACTAGTGGAGAAAAAATAGCAGAATGAGAAAATGAAAGAACAGTTAAATCTAGAGATACAAAAGATTGATCAACATGATCTCCAGAAACAACAAAAGTTGTCTCAAGAACTCAGCAAGCTTCAAGCGGCACTTCAGTAGGAAAAGAAGGCCAAATAAGAACAAATCACACAGCTGCAATTACAGGTAGATAAATTCAAAGGTTATCCAAAGATTGATGAATTCAAGAAATAAGCCCTAGAAGTGACTAAAGCCTTATCTCAACAACTGGATATCCTTTGCTATAAAATATCATTGGTTGACCCATTGTGCATCATCACTGCATCACTCATTGAACATGAAGTTAACACCAGGTTAGAATTTGAAAATGTAGAAGATAAGGTCACAAGATTTCTCTCTTGGAAAAGTACAGAAGAAGGCATGGCTACTAATCTACCGAAAATCCAAGAATTTCACAAAGAAATATTGTTTTCGGAGTGGGAATCACAGTTAATAATGGCCGAAAGAGCTACTTATAGAGCTAGGGCTACAATGAACAGTGTGATCAAGTTAATAAATTATAGCTTACATGGAGCTAACTTGATCTCCGATTTCTCCCCAGGAAAGCTCCCAAAGGCAAAAGCGCTAGAAAATCAATGGGGACAGGATCTAGCCAGCAGAGAAGAACAAATCGGCAAAGTGCAAAACTTGAGTTGGGATGCAATTTGGTTCTTCCTAGTCAAGCTGCACAGCCAACAGATGGCCACCAAATGCCTTTCCAATGCTATCAATCACATGGTTCCCGAGCTTTTAGATGCCACATACACAAGTCAACTACATTCCAAGCTAAGTCATCCTCCGAAAATTCAGGAAATGCTCTCAATTTGTCAGCTGCATGTGCAAGAAGAGAAGTAGATACAACGAATAAGTTCAAAGGCTATCACACTATTATTTTCATAAATCAAATCCTAGATTTTCATGTTTTCAGTTTCAACAGCTCAAAGCAATTTTTATTGACAGTTAGTTTTTATTTTATTATTTAAACCCTTTCATGTCTTTTAACAAAACTGTCCCCAATTTGTATAAAACTTGACTTGAGAAGTTACACTTTCGTGCTTCTGAATGTATTTTTATCAGTAGCGGATCAAGGTTCTACATTTTTGTGAAGAAACGTTTTCAAGACCTGCACTTTTGTATCTCCTGGAAGTTTTCTCAAATAAGAAAGTGGAATCGAAGTGTTATTTAAATTAGAAAGACTCAAATGCATGTGGTATTTCTATCACTATTCTTTTGTATTCTTTCCTTATGTGATGAAGCATTCCTTTTTAAAATTTTCTATTGTTGATATATGTATGCTCTTCAAGCAATTCTTTATCATGTCATTTCTGAAGATTTAGAATTGTTATACTTTAAAGATATATGTCAGCAATATACATTGTTATGAATGCGATATGTTTTTATAATTACTTTGTTTAATTTCTTAAACAAAGTAATCATTATATATGAATGCATCTTTCTATTGATAAGTAAGCCATCTATATGATTATTTGTCTGTTAGGAATAATTAGAAATTGCATTGTTAATACATTACCCAGGTTAAATAAGTATAGTTGTATATTTTTGAGTTATAGGTCAAAGCACTTATCATCTTTATTATACATTATAAAACAATCATCCATCAAATCATACATTACTGGGAAACTAGTCCCATAATATTCAGTCAGAGCCACCATACCAAATAGAAAAGAAGTTGTACTAAGGTCCAGACTGGGTGGTTATCCCTAATGTTAGTGCTGGGATTTTAGAGGCATCAACATTTTTGGCGCTAGAAGGAGGGCATGAATTGTGAATGGTGAGTGAATCCAAATCCATAGGCCATTCTAATAGTAAAACTCCCTCACAATCTCCTCCAACTTCTCCTTCACATTCTAAATCTCCTACTTTTAAGCGAGAAGTTGAAAAGGAAAATACAACACCCACTATTGAAAACTTAAACACACTTGACAATTCTTCTCTTGAACCCCCTGAAGTACAGTCCTTGATTCATAAACTCCAAGGATATTCGATATCCCAAGAACAGTCTGAGTTATCCCAAGGCAGTGTGACTTTGCAATATATTCCATCCCAACCTCTTACTAGAGCATAGAGTGAAAAGCTTGGTATTACACCAACTGAATCTGCTCTGCCAAGTTAAAAAAAGGCTAAGAAGACACCTTTAGAGTCTAAGAGTGAGATTCCTTCCTCATCATCATCCATTCCATCTAAAACATTGCAAAGTCATCCATCTATTTCACAACTCCAAATCATAGTCCAAAAGGGTACAGGTACTCCAACATCCTCTACCCAATCACTTTCAACTACCTCCTCAACTTCTTCTACAGTTAGCGCAACAATGGCACAAACTAAACCAAGGCCATGAACCAATATAGGAGCTGTCGCAATGCCTACACCTTTGATTCAATTACTAGCCCATCCTGAAAAATGGTTACCAAAATTTAATCCTAACATTGGCATATTAGTAGAAGAACATATAAATAATTTTATGTTATCAATAAACTTGAATTCAGTAACAAAAGAAGACGTTGTTGTTAGGCTATTTAATTACACTCTACAAGGAGCAGCTGGATCACGATATTTTTCATTACCACCAGGATCCATCAATAGTTGGGATGCTTTTTAGGAGCAATTTTTAACCAAGTTTGGAGATGATAAGTCCATAGCGACTTTGATTAATGATCTCTCCAACGTCAAATCTGAATCAAAAGGTAACCCTGTCAAGACTATAGATGTTTGCTAGCAACAAAGGCACTACCTGTGACAAAAGAGTAAATTTAAAATCTAAGTTGGAGGAGCCCCCTACTTTATCTTTACCAACTAATCAAAGCCTGAAGAAACCAAAAATGTTTTTATTTTTAAGGGATTGTAAAAGAAATTGCAAAAAATTGTTATTTTATTCAGAGTTAATTTTTATTTAGCTATTCTTAGATGGTTTTATTTATCCTCAATTCTTTCCAAACTAAGAAAGTTTTAGCTATTGCATTATTTTTCAGAGATAATTGTTTCTCCCAGTGAATCGCCAATTGTTGTGCTATACAACAACTGTCCCCATTTCAAAAAATTTCATATAAAACTTTAGTAAGAAATGGGTCCCCTTTAGAATATAAATAAAATCAATAAAACGTTTGAAAATAAATTTTTTATAATAGATCAAATAAAAATTTTCTTTTAGGGTAGGTTAGATCGCAATCGTAATTTACAAAATATTTGAACCCATGGAAGTCCATTTAAGAAAATCCAATCTGATTTGAGTCATAATAAAACCTTATTGTAAAAAACTTTATCAAAGGAAATAATTATAAAAGCATATTGTCGCATCATGCACATCCTTTATCTCGACAGTGGACTTAAAGTGTTCCATTGAGATCCGCTGATGCAATAACTCTATTAGAAATCGCATCACTACTTGTTAAGAAAACATCCCAAGTGTTCCATGGAAAACCTCCAATGCGATAAGCTGGTCACAATCGCGCATCACTAAAATCACAAGACACATCCCAAAAGCTCCTTTGAAATCTTCTGATGAGATTTCATTATCGTATATTGCGCTTTTGATAAAGGTAAAACATGAACTATTACGAACATGTGCGGTTTAAAGTTATAAGTCAATTATAAAGAAAATTTAAATGATTTATCAATTTTAAAGCATGTTGCCTCCCCATACCAGCTCACCATTGATCACAATCACAACCATGCAGAGGAACCATTTAAGCATGGCACTTGTAACTCTCGATCTGTGATATGAGATTATCGCTAATTGTCGGTCGGGAAGTCACAATACCCATTCTAAAAAGGACCATTAGAAATTTTCAATGTGACATACCATCACGACATTAAAGTTTCACGTTGGAAGTTACATGGAAATCATTAAGAAGCAGTTATGGTTGAATCCTTCAAGGATTTCATCCGTGGTGTCTTAATATATCATAGATCTGTAGCATCTATTATGCTTAATTATTGTTAGTCTTCTACACTGTGTATTGGCTTTTAACAATTTTTTCCACTATTACATCCTTCTGCTTCATTTTGCGAAGTGAATCTGAAATCATCAGTTCGACAAAAATGTTTAAGAAATTTCAGAGAGTAAAGGTCCTCATCATAGCGAAAGATGAACCACCATGTTGGTACTGATAGCTGATACTACATGTTCAAGACTTGGCAAGAATTCATGGGAGGGCATATATAATCTACTTGAAGTCGAGGATCCAACCAAAATTTAAGAAGAAGGAGGAATGGTTGATTCAAGTGATAAATCAGAAAATACTCTTAAGGATTTAGCTAGCTCCTTCCTCCACAACATAACAGCCCGTGCGAAAGTGTTACCATACAATGACCTGGTGAGATGGGTAATAGGGAGTATCAACATAACCAATAGAGCATTCTTTGTAGCCGATGGAAGAATGTTCAGGACATTCATGGAAAAAGATGTCAAGAAGATGTATCATTTGCCGGACCCCCAAAAACATTACAACAAGGCATTTTTAGAAGCTTTCGCCAAGGAGAATGAGGTAGATTCAGACCCTATCAAGCAATGGAGACATTTCCAAATAAGCATAAGCATGAATCCTCTGGTATTTACTCCATGGACTCTTTAGCATCTCCCTATTTTTATGCTAGTGCTATGATATGTAGACTCTTTGGAGCCTCTGATTTAGCTAGATTCTCCATAGAAATGGTGCCTTTAATTGAAGCAGAAATTAACTCTTTCTTCATGGATTGGGCAACCATATTATCAAGTAAAATGGCCAACCAAATCCTTTATTATAGAAGAAATAGGTATGTAACTACCAGGATAATACCCCCATTCTATATGAGCGCCTACATTATGGATACCATTTGTTTCAATTATTACTTCCCCATTCTAGGTTGGAAATGAACTCCTCAAGACCTAACTCCTATTCACATTTATCATAAGTATTTGTGAAAGGCCCATTATAAAGATCATATATATAGAATTTTCCATGGTTTTTTTTACCCGTCCATCAAGCCATATTCAACAGACCCTAGCTCCTCGGTTATCTAATGAGGCCAGCATTGACCTAACATCAATTGGCAGTTGGTTCAGTGAAGAAAAGTTCACCTATGTCTGACTTTTTGGCAGCACCACAGATCCACATGTTCTCCCATTGTACATTATGTTAGCCTCCTGCTGCAGCAGGTTACTCATATTTCATGATTGACATCTCACAAACCAAATATGTCATACTTTGCATGCTGCAATGCTCCATATTTGTTAGACAGTCACCAAGCAAAGAAGGCTACTTAGAGTTCATCAAACTGCTTTCCAAATTTTGAGAAGTTATTCAGTTTTGCACAATTTTCAACTAAAGGGAGGTCCAAACTGCTTAATCTTGGTCTCCCTAGGTTTCAATTTCCTGTTTTAGAATATAGAGGATGAAAATCTGTCCAAACAGCTTAATCTTGGCAAATTCTTAGATAGGTAGAGAATCAAAGGAGCCCAACTGCTTAATCTGGGCCCTTGGAAGAAAAATGGGTAGTTTGTAGATAGGAAAGTATAAAAAGAAAAAATGAAATGATGGGTCTGCAAGTCTAAGTGCACCAAAACCAAAAGAAGAAAAAATGTTAGGTAAGTAGGCTGGGTAGGTAGTTTTGAGGTTGCAGAATCTTGGTTGCTGGTCAGTTCCATGTTTTCAGGGTGTCATCTCTACTCAGGACACAATCACCGGGCAGTTCTATGTGAAAAAACTCAAAAACAGGCATAACTAACTCCCTTTCTCCATCTCCCCCAAATCATTAACTAATTTCCCCAAAAGAGGTCAAGATCTGCTTGATACCTCTTAGTTTCATCATTTTCATGCCATTAGCTTGGGTGAAGATCTGCTTCACTCAAAGAAATTCCATAGTCTCTCTATAAGGTTCTATCCCCCCGTTGTAGCCTAAGATCTCCCAAAATTAGCGCTTCCTTACCATCTCCATATTGACTACTGACATTATTATTTAACTCCCTATATTTTTCCCATCCCCCTACAAAAACTATGTAAATCATCCCCTATGTAAATATCCCTCCCCATGGTTGAAAAATAACCATAAGTACCCCCGGGAATTGCTCAGTTTGTCTGAAACTTGGCAAGAGTCCTCATGCTGCCCCTTCAAACCATCTTCTAAACGCAATATACTCCTTCCAAAGTATAAAATCCCTTTGTAGGTTATCGGACCCCTTCCGAGGCCTCAAATTCTTTTCTAACGCACATACTCACTCCTTCCGACCGCAATAGACCCTTTCCAATTTCCTTAACACTCTGCAGATCCTAGTAAGCCATCTCGCGTCGCCATATCGCAATATTCTCACCACATAGTTGTGCTCCATCCTTTGTCACCCGATGTGATATCGCGATATCGGCAATCGGCAGTCGCAAGCATCGCATGTCCAAAGTAAATACCTTCTCGTTCCCCACCGATGCGATATTACGATCACATCAGAAAAGTTCAGTGCATCGCTACGGGAAATAGGCCATTTTGGGGAATCTTTAGGGAATCTTTTGATTCCTTGGCCCTTTTTGCGCCGAAAAAGCCCAAAATTGCTCGATTTTGCCAAATTAATCCGGTTTAAAGACAGGAAAGGACCAGAGACAGAGATTAAAGAGTATCAGATCAAATCAATAGGGAAAAAGCACATCAAATAGTATGAGCAAGCGGAGGAGACCATCAATGTAGCGGCGAAGAGTATCAGCAAAGATCTTAACAATGGCCCAAAGCAGGAGAAAATTTAATACCTTCCAGCAAAGTCATAGAAAGAGGGCGAGGCCACTCAAAAACTCTCAAATCATGGTTATTGCACATTTAACTCGCACCAGAACAGAACTACAGATCCCAAAGCACAGTTATTCCAGCAGTACTGCATCGAGCCTACAAGGGCCACGTTGCACTCTTTTGATTCAGCTGCCTCTAGCGCAGCCCAAAGGACTTACCTGCATTTAATTCCAGCGACAATTAGGTTTTTAGAAAAATCTTTTCCGGTAGACCTGTTTAGGTCAATTGTAACAAATGACTTCTAATATTTTGCTTATATATACCACCCTGAAAGATGGAGTAGGGGTTGGTTGGTGAGTCGAGGAAGTTGCTTAATCTTTGGTATCTCGACATTTTTTCCAAGCAGATACCCGCACTGTAACTGCCATACTTTCTATAATCAAAGACTACTGAAAGCATGGATTCAGAAACTGTTTGATGCATTTAATTGGCTGAGGAGTGATTGTGGAATTCATGTGCTTCTACATGGTTCAATAAGTGTTTCTCAACTCTGTTAATTTTTCATGTTTTGTTTTACCACCATTCCGCCATCTAAATTTCAAAAAAAAAGAATAGCTTAGGATTTGTTTAACTACACCTTAGGCTCAATTTCTGCAATTTTTCATGTTTTCATCAGAAATAGTTATGAACATGTATACTTAAATGATCTTGTTTACACTGTTTCTTTCACATATGAATGAGAGTTTAGGAATTC
>APFE030972350.1:116670-143847 GCA_000404065.3 Pinus taeda
TGGAGGTGCAGTCAGTTGGATGAGTAAGAAACAATCTGTAGTGGCATTATCAACTACAGAGGCAGAATACATGGCAACCACTGATGCAAGCAAGGAAGTAGTTTGGTTGCAGATATTGTGTTCAAGTATGGGGTTGGTAAAGGGAGCTATAAGGATAGACTGTGACAGCCAAAGTTCAATTTTCTTGGCAAAGAACCCTGCTTATCATTCAAAGACAAAGCACATTGATGCTCAGTATCACTTTGTGAGGGATATGATAGAAGGCAAAAAGGTGGTGCTGATAAAGGTCGACACTTTGAAGAATACTATAGAGGCATTGACAGAATCTATGTGCTCTAAGAAGTTCTCTTGGTGTAGAGAAACAATGGGCATCTTAGGGCTGGATAAATGACTAAGGTCTCCTGTGTCCGCTATGGAAAGAAAACAACAAGTGGGAGAATGTTGGGTTGTGTCATATTCTTTCCAAGGCTAGCCTACATAGTTTGCGGGGGCTTAGAGTGGGGCAGAGCCCCCCCTTGATTGCGCTGACTACATAGCGGTGGGCTTACATGGGGGGCGGCAGCCTGCCCTGTACGGGGGGTTTGTGCGGGGCAGTTAGCCCCCTTCTACAACTTCCGAGGTAGCACCCCTGGGAAATATTTTTTGGACCATGTATTAGGTTGGGCGGACCTACCTATGGTTTTGTGCATGGTTTTCGCACATGGTTTTCAACACAATGGTTTTTGGTCTATGGTTTTCGACGCGATGGTTTTCATTCCATGGTATTAGATGCTTCGACATGTATAAATATGTATTGTAACATTGGAAGGAACATAATGAAAAGTAAATCTAGTAGTCTCAGTTTTGGGATCTAGGGGAAAAACTCTGTGTATATATGTTTTATGTGTTATTCTCTTGCATTTTTTATTTTCTGTGTTTTAGGATTTGTATGCAGGGAATTTCTGTATGAGGTTAAAACCTACAATAAATAGATTTTTGTCAATACTTTCCTTTTATTTGATGACTTTCGAAAGCAATGGGTCTTTTTTCTTTCATTAGAATAGCACCAATTGCATTTCCTGAGGCATCGCATTCCACAATAGAGGTTTTTGTGAAGTCTGGCATAGCTAAGACTAGTTCTTGGCACATTGCCTCCTTAATATTCTCAAAGGATTTTGTTGCTTCTGGAGTCCAAGAAAATGCATCTTTCTTTACCAATGTTGTTAGAGGTGCTTCTATTCTCCCACAATTCTTAACAAACTTACAATAATACCCTATCAACCCGAGAAATCCTCACGGATGCTTTATGGATGTAGGGATTTTCTATTCCTTAATGGCTTCAATTTTGCTAGGGTCTACCTTAACACCTTCATGAGATATAATAAGACCCAAATATTCCACCTCTTGTAATCCAAAGAAAGATTTGGAGGTTTCTGCATATAATATTTTCTTCTACAATAATTTCAGCACTCTATCAACATGTTGAACATGATCCTTCCAAGACTTGATGTATATTAGTATATCATCAAAAAATACTAACACAACTTTTTAAGCAAGGGCTTTAAAATGGAATTCATTAAACTTTGAAATGTAGAAGGTGCATTGGTAAGGCCAAAAGGCATGACCAAAAAATCATAATGACCCTCATGAGTTCCAAATGTTGTTTTCAAAATGTCTTTAGTTTTCATTCTTATTTGATGATATCCTGAATGAAGGTCCAACTTTGTGAAGTAAATTGCTCCATGTAATTCATCCAATAATTCATCAATGACAAGGATGGGAAATTTATCTTTAATAGTGAGCTTGTTCAACTCCCTATAGTATGGACACATGCACCATGATCTATCCTTCTTGTACACCAATACTACTGGATCAAAGAAAGAACTTTGGCTAGGTTGAATTATACCAGCCTCTAGAATTTCTCCAACCATACGTTCAATTTCACTCTTTTGGGCATAGGGATATCTGTAAGGCCTAATGTTTGGAGGAACACTTCCTGGAATCAAATGAATAGCATGACCATGATCACGAATCTGTGGAGGCTTTCAGGAGTCTCAAATACCTTGGAGTGATTGTACAAGACTTTTTGGAGATTTGGAGAAATAGACGATTTCAAAGTTGGAACCTATAGCAAACATAATTGTGCAATTACACAACGTTGTTATTTCTTTAGAATATTTGTCCTGCCATTAGAGATGATTATCTTTCCTGGTTTCCCGACGATATCGCTTAGTTCAACTTCCTTTCCTTCTGAAAAAAAAATTCTAGAAAAGTTCTTGAAAATTAAAAGCTATCATACCCAAAGATTGTAACCATTGGACTCCTAGTATAGGATGAACACCACCCATTGGAATGGAAAGAATTGGACTATTCAACACATATTATCCCATGGATAGCTTTATATTATGGCACTTTTTAGAGTAATTTATGGTTCTTCGATTTGCAACCATCACTTGTCACTCTAGGGATGGATATAGGCAGTAATTCAATTCCTTCGCTATCTTGCAATGAATAAAATTATAGGTGTTGCCCGAATCAATCAACACTATTACCTTTCTCTTCTTGATATGTGGTTCTATCTTGATAGTTTGAGAAGTGTTTATTCCGGCCAATGCATTATAAGATATGGCCATATTAATTTCTTCTTTCTCTAGGCTTTGTTCCTAGTGTGTATCCTCTTATGTTGATGTTTCTTGTTACTTTCCTTCTTCCTCTTCATAATATATGTAAAATAATTTCTTCTCAACAAACTTATGAACCTTATTGTATTTTCTATCACAACTGTAACAAATCCCTTTTGCTATTTTTTCTTCCAATTTTTTTGGTCTGAACCTTGTAGGTTTTGGAAGGCTAGGAAAAAAAACACTTCCATCTTTATAGTTCTGATTGGTAGACTTCCTTGTTGCCATAATTTTTCCTTCAATTTTTCTTTCCAACCTGAATGCCTTCTCCAATGAATCAGGTTCCCAAAGGTGAACCTCATGTTGTATGTTATCCTTTAATGCCCCTATGAACACATCAATCCTATTCTCCTCTGGAATATCTTTAACCCTTACATTGAATTTTTGGAAGTCCTCAATGTGCTCTACCATTGAACCTTTTTTTTTAGATTTATCAATTGGCTAAAAAAGGTGTTTCTTTTTGTATCCTCATAATGTGCCATCATTTCTATCGAAAAAATTTCCCAAGTGACAAGTTTTTTATGAGAGGAAAGCCATCAATACCATACAAACTAATTGGGTTCCAAATATAAATTCGCAATGTGTACTTTTTCTATGTTTTTCACATTATGGAGATAAAAATATTTCTCCATCTATAGTATCCATGTTATGGGATCATTACCATCAGACTTCCTCATATCCGTCTTTGGAACATGGTGGGTCTTCAATCCAATGTTAGAGTCTATGAAATCATGACTAACATTTATTTTGTTTTCATCATGAGTTTCCTCTACTATGTTTTTGGCATTAGGAAGCATTTCTTGTAGCATCTTTTCCAAACATCCTTTCAAACCTTCCATGTACTTCTTCAAATATTCAATGTTTACTTCTAAACCATCCATCTTAGCTTCCACATAATCTTAGCTTCCATGCCATTCTTTAAACAATACATCTTAGATTCCACGCCTTCTTTAAACCATCCATCTTAGCTTTTGTACTTTTTGTGAGAGTGAAATTTGTTGCACTCGGTCTTGTAATTTTGATATATCATGTTGCATTTCTTCCTCTCATTCATGAGTCATGCTAGAATTTGCAGGTTTCTTACTAGTTGTTTCCATTTTCTTTCTTTGGATCATCAATTAATGATAATTATGCTTCACTATTTCCTTTGAATTCGTTCAAACTAATTTTTCAAACCAAACTTATCCAAAATTTTAAAAAGACTACAAACTTGTTTTGGCTTTGTAGGAGCTCGATATTGAATCTATCATATCTCTGTCATTTCGAATCTCCAAAGTCTAAAATTTTGTCTTCTCGTAGCCCTCTGCGTCCTTGTTCCAACCTCGCAAGTATGATCACAATTGGATTCTCCAAGAAAGAGTTGTTTTAAATCTCCCACGATGACCTGATTATAGATGGGTTCCATAGAAGAAAATTGTACTAAGTGCCATGTGTCATATTTTCGACATTCAGACCTAAAACCAACACAAAGAAAAATAAAGTCCATCATCTTTCTCGACCTTTTTACTAAATTTCAATTTGATGCTAATAAAGAATGTTATGACGATTTTCCCCAGGTCACCTCTTTCAAATATAATTTAGGAGCATGCAATAACCCTAACTTCCTTAGATCATATCTCTGAAAATATAGAGTGAAAAGATCAAAAATTCAAACTTGAGGTTCATCATATTTTGGGCTCAGATGTGTTTTAATTTTATTTTATAAAATTTCATAAAACAAAATTTATAGTGAAAATTCCATGATGACCTATTTGAAGCAGTGAAACCCTAGAATTGAAAGCTCTGATAGAATTTTTCTGCAACCAACTCACAAAATAGAAGAATAGATAGAGAAACAAATTCAAAATCAGTCTCTTCGAGGTGGAAACCTCCTTTACATTACACAAATCAAAAATTCTTCGGTGATACAAATGAAAAGATCTCCTTTCTATATATAGGAGTCTAAGGGGTCACAATATAGTCAAATCCAATATCGCAATAATAATGTAAGGGCACAACAATAACAATAGTGGGCTTCTATGGGGCACACTAATAACAATATGGGGACAACATGGACAAAAAAAAGAACAATAAGGGGCTACAATGACAATAATAATAAGGCAATACACTAGTATTATATGGACCTAACAAGTGCAATAATCCCTTACCTGGAAACATCCTACCTCCCTCAAAGATGTCGTTTTTGAGGGTCACAATCTTATAACTTCATTCTCCTCTCTTAGACCTCCTCCAACTAGGTACTAATTTCACAAGGTTTCCTTAGGTTTTTTCCCCTCTCATCCTTTTGGAACAATTTTTGAATTGATACTATTTATCTCTAGGGAGAAGAATAACTATCTTTGAATTGTCATGTAAGTGAAACTCTCATTTAACAATTTCGCATGTAATTTTATGGGTGACTGAAGAAATATTTATTAATTAAATCTTAAAAAATAAGCATTTATGTTTATCACTTATTCATACCTAGGCATTCAGCATGGCGCACCATTTCCAAATTCATTTTAGAATAAGTAAGTTAAAATATTAACTCTTCACTAAGGCGTATTACATCTTCCCCCTCTCTAGTGAAACATCATTCTCGGTGTTTGGTCGCCCTCAAAATAGTTTGAATATGTTTCGCGCATAAAATCATCATCTTCCTAGGTAGCCTCTTCTAACTTAAAGTGGTTCCACTGCACTTTAACCTGGGTGACTTCTTGCTTATGTAGCATAATTTCTCTTTGACTAAGAGTGCGTAGAGGTTTGACTAGGAATACTCCGGCTGGTTAGAACTACATCACAATCATTATGATTGTCACTCGCTTCCATCAATCATTATTTAAGAACATGTATATATCCTTTCAAACTTTGTTACAAATACCATCAATTTTTATTTATGTACCCCATAAGGGTCATCAACATGCATCACAACCCAAGGAGGGTTAGCAACCCACACTTAATAAAAGTTATCATCATCATTGTAAACACATCAACAATAAAAATAAATCAGTTTTACTTATCCAATTCCTATTTTAGTTAACAAGGACCACACTATGTAGCCCCCCTATAATTTAAGACCATGGAGGTATGAATTCCATCTACACTAGTTACTTAGTAATAATAATATTTCAGAGACCATTTACTTTTATGATAGATTTCAAGTAGTGCATTATCATATTAGGTATCACTACTATTCTTTTATGTTGATTCAAATGCCACATATGCATTAGTCATGCATGAGTAAAGTTTAGGATAAATTCCTTTTCCTTCCATATTCAAGGTGGCTATATTGTTGTCTGCCTTTTCCAGGTAAACTTAGTGATGCCCCTCTTGGGTAAACTTAATTCCTTCAATTTTGGCTCCTTTGTCATCTTGTATTACAGTTTGTTGATGTAATTTATATGCCATTTTGCTTCCATGTACAGTGATATAATTCCTCCCTTTCTGTGTTCATGTGTGAATTGACTGTATGAAACACACTATGTTACTCTAATATAGTTCTTTTCTTATATATATGATCACAACATGTTATTCACTTCATCCAACAACATAGTATTTCAATATAATTGACATGTGAGCTTCAGTGGAATGTTAATAGACAATAGCTCTGTCCCAACATGAGAATAACTAATGATATATTAAACCACTGACACATTAATCATAATTTTTTTTTCATGTGTGGTTCATAGACACCCACGGTCACTGGGTGGCCACTACGTCCACGGGAATATCTGAGCTTGATCAAGGGTATCAATCCCCATGACCAATAGCTAGGCCTAACCCCATGGCCTTTGGGGAGAATTGACCCTCTGACCTCCCAAACGGCGAGGCACTTATTTGACCAGTTGAGCTAACCCATGGGGCTCACATTAATCATACTTATTATCGTCATTCATTTTTTAATTTATATTGAAGCAATATTTCCCTTACCTTTTCCGCATGATGGCTTGCAACGAATGATCTGTTCTTTCGGCACCATCATAATTTCATGATATCAAATATGCTAGAATAAAATATTACCAAAGATCTAGGAAAATTACTTCAACTTACCACTTTCATGACATATATTATATTTGTCCTTTATTCAAGTGGATATGGTCGTGTCCACATTAATTATCCATTGGTATTTTCATGTAGAAGTCTTAATCATGGTTTTATAGTTCTTTTTGTTTTTCTTTATTTTCTTTTGTTACTTTCCCAATAGACTATCGAGGCTTAAAAGATCAAGGTAATACTAGAAGAAACAATTATGATAATTCAAGGACACAACTTGGAATAGTACAAGCCTACTTAAAGTCAATAAAATCTAACTATAAAATAACATTACCAAATCTTACCATAACACCTTTCCAACATGTCTCACTCATGAGTTTCTCTCAACTCTCTTGGGGGTTACATCCTTTTCTATTCTGCAAATTATTTATGAAGGTTTCTAGAGGTTACATGGGGTCCTTTCTCCCTTATATCTTCCATGCCTGTTATCTACCTCAACACATCATGTTAGTGTGGTTGTCATGGAATATTGATTTTGTCTATAAAATTCATATTGAATTTCCTTAAGGTACTCATCTGGGGAAACAGTGACGGGTGGCATGTTTCCCTTTCCATTTCAACGAGTATATGTAATATTTATTCCAATAGGCTACCAACATTCATTTTATCATAGCTTTAAATTTTACTTTAAATTATATTGCCACATTTCATTAGGTATCATACTCAGTTATCTGCATCTTTCTAATCACATTTGTTTTCACATATATCAATCATCAACCCTTCAATTCACAATAGGAAAACATACTCCTCATTCTATTTAATATATACATTTATCATTGTATATATCTTGTTGTGGATATATAGATATTTTCCTATGTTGTTGTATCCCAAATTATTTTATTTTCCAAAACTTTAAAGAAAAAACATCATACCACCAATGACCAAGTTAAGATTCTTCCCCTTATAGTTTACGGCTATACCATTTGGCCTTAATTTGTATATATATTTTTCTACAATTTTGCTATATTTCTTGTGGAATCTATCTTGCATCTATTCATGTTCATCTTATTGTAATAACTTAGATGAAATCTTTGGATACTTGAATTGCAATTAACAGTCACTTCAATTAATCAAAATTCTCTTGTAATCTTGATTTCAATCAAACTTAACATTTACAACCATGGGCTAGTTATAAATTAGACCAATTAGAGAATCATTCCATCATTCAGTGCTATGAGTCTGTAACTCACAAAAACATTGATCCCCCTCTATGTCCATCAACAATAGAAAATTCAAAAGTTATCTATATTCTTTTTCTATATTCGGGGTGTCATTGCATTTTTTTCCTAGTAGATTTCCATATTTTCTAATTCACTCTAATTTGGCTCACTTTATACTAACTAAATTTGGTATAAAGTTGATATTTTTCTGAGTATCTACAACATTGTTCTGAAGTGCTTCCATGTTTATTTGGTGTATTGGAGTAACCCAAATACTATTAATATGTACCTTTCAAGTTAAAACTCTCAAGTATTCTACTCACTTCACTATTCCCAGGACTAGACTCCTTCCATCAAAAGTTATTATGATAGTTTATCACATCTTACATCCATTTTGCTAGTTTTTAAAACATAATAAATTCTTAATTACTTGAATTTTGCAAGCCTCCATGTTGATGGTTTGTTCCATTTATTCCACTATTATAACCATCCCTTCTATGACTCCCGACATGAAGAGGTTTTTTAGTGAGAATTCATCTTAATTTCCTTCCCTGTTTTATTTTCATCAATCACGAAATCCAACTTACTTGTACCATCTGGTTATGACTATATTGGGCATATCTATACTTGAGTTAGATTGTTCACATATAGGTTTTTACCTTTTATTTTCATGATTTTCGATGTATTCCAACCATTTACTAATGCTTAAGTTGGTGCAAAGGATTCTCACCATTGCTACTAATCACCCAAGATAACTCCAATAAATTCATAATATTTATATATATATATATATATTCTATATCATATTATATATATATTATTATATATATATATATATATGTTATTTCTATATATATATATATATATATAATAATATATATATATATATATATATATATATATATATATATATTTTTTTGTAATCATGGATTCTATATTCCTATTCAACTTTGTGTCATTCAATTTTGACAAAATTTATCATTAATTATGTCCATACAACCCCTCAAGTATACCAACACACCATATATTTGGATTTTTGTACAAAGTGGTTCTCTGTCCCATTTATTCTGTTTTCTAATTCTATATATACTTTATTATGTGTATATTCCATGATTTGTTTATCTGATTATAAGTCTCAATGCTTTATTTATTTATTTATTGTGTGATGGGTTTCCAATATCTTAAACATACAATGATGTTATTATTGCGAGTGTTTCGCAATGTTGTTATAGTCTCTTTACTTTTTCAGCTTTCTTCCCATACACAAGTAAGATTACTATTTTGTTAGCATTTGAACTTTTATTTTTTTAATACCAAGTATTTCCCTCATTCGCTCTGTCAGATAGTTTCTTGGTCAACATCTAGTATATGTGCGAGGACGTAGCTTATACCAATCAGGTGATAAATTTCCAACTGTACCTGTATAACAATTAAGTATTACTTACAAATAATATCTTTACCCCTTTTTATACATGTCCTCTTATTCAATAATCCATACCAAATGTTTAATTTAAAACATCTTTATGATTTTTGATCTTATAAAGTATGTATTGACATATATATTTTTTGCAAATTAACAAAAAGTCTTGCGACTAGAAATAGGTAATTATCATGGAGATAAACCTAATATTTTCAGGGCCATTTCATTTGCAACACCCTACCTTCTCTCTTAACATACTCATGTGATATTTTATAATTGTTTAATAGTATGGGACTTGGTACTTCATTTATACATGTATATGTCCCATCATTTTTCTACCACTAAACTTCTCTATTGTAAAATATAATAAACTTCTCTCTCCACTGTTATAGACATATTTGGGAACTACAACCCCAATCACATATGTCCATAAACCAAGGGCTTCTAAGTTCCTAAAAGTTTTGTTTCATGCCCTAAAGGAACAAGGTCAGCTTATTACATCATCTCCCAGAAGTTCACAGAAAACCGCTCAGAACTAGTCAAAACTGGACCATATAGGTTTCCCAGTGCTAAGGGTGCAATGCATCTCACCTGCTCAGTGTAAAAAGTGTGGTGCATACTGGAAATCCCTTCTGTAGGGTGGGATGGGTGAGAATAGACAAATGGCAGAGACAGTTTCCAAGGTGAATGATCATGGAATCTTCCAGAAACTTCTCTTGTGACACTTGCCTCTCTGAATTTGCCGAGGGATGAGTAAGAGATCATCAATCTCCAAGTGGAATCAATAACTATTAGAGAGAAGCTACTAATCAAAATCCCAAAAGATGACTCACCCTCCTACAATTATCTATATATGGATCCCTCATCCCAGAGATCCAAAGGTTGGAATCTTGTATCTTGTAAGGAAGTGTTGTTGGTTTCCTAGTGGAATATCATAGTGTTGGGTGATGTAAGCTTTTCATGAGGTGAAGGGATTTCATGCTGGGAGGATGACACTGGGTAAGATCAACGGGTTGTAATCCTCTCTTCTAACCTCTATATCAATAAATCTATTTGAGTTTCCCTCGACATTCTTGTATGTTTGCTAATATATGAATGTGTGTGGTCAATATATATATGGTCCTATATTGTTTATGACTGTAGATCTCTGCACTTTGAAGGTATTATGCTGCTTTGACTTTACAGATACTCTTTGAAGTGGAGTGTTCAAGGGAGGAGCAGCAAAGATTTGTTAAAGGGGAGAAGGAACAAGCAGAGAACCAAGCGAGAGTTCAAGGTTGGTATTATTTTCTCCTCTCCTGTCTACTTCTCGTAAAGGAAAATGAAAGTAACTTTAATCCATTTGTTTCTAAGATAGATACCCATCTTAGTAGGACTGGCAGCTCTACATAGACACTAGATTTCCCGATAACAAAATGGCGACTCCACTGGGGATCGAACCCAGAATCTCTGGTTTCACAAACCCGATTTCCCCAGTGGAGTCGCCATTTTGTTATCGGGAAATATAGTTTCTATGAAGAGCTGCTAGGCCCACTAAGACAAGTAGCTATCTTAGAAACAAAAAAATTAAAGTTACTTCCATTTTCCTTTACGACAAATAGATAGGAGAAGAGTAAAGAATACCAACCTTGATGTTTCGCATGGTTCTCTGCTTGTTCCTTCTCCCCTTTGGAAGATCTTTGCCACTCCTCCCTTGACCACTCTGCTTCAAAGAGTACCTGTAAAATCAAAGCAACATAATACCTTCAAAGTTCAGAGATCTATAGTCATAAAAAATATAGGACCAGATATATATTGACCACATACATGCATATATTATCAAATATACAAGAATGTGGAGGAAAACTTGAATAACTTTATTGATATAGAGATTAGAAGAGAGGATTACAACCCATTGATCTGACCCAGCATCATCCTCCCAGTATGAAAGCCCTTCTTCACCTCATGAAAAGCTTAGATCACCCAACACTATGATATTCCACCAGGAAACCAACAACACTTCCTTACAAGATACAAGATTCTAGCCTCTGGATCTATGGGATGAGGGATCCATATATAGATGATTGTAGGAGGGTGAGTCGGCTTCTGGGATTTTGATTAGTGTCGTCTCTCTGATAGTTCTTGATTCCACTTGGAGATTGATGATCTCTTACTCATACCTGGGTGAATTCAGAGAGCCAAATGTAACAGGAGAAGTTTCTGGAAGATTCCATGATCATCCACCTTGAAAAATGTCTCTGTCATTCATCTGCTCTCACCCATCAAACCCTACAGAAGGGCTTTCCATTATGCATCACACCTTTTACACTCAACAGATGAGATGCATCGCACCCTTGGCACTACGCAACCTATATGGTCCTCTTTTGACCAGTGCTCAGTAGTTTTCTGTGGAGAACTTCTGGGAGAAGATGTAATCAGCTGACCTTGTTCCTTTAGGGCATGAAAAAACACTTTTAGTGACTCAGAAGCCATTGGTTTATGGACATATGTGACTGGGGTTGCAATGCCCAAATATTTCTATAATATTTTCCCCCTAAAGCATGAGGTCGAAAATCTTTTGATGTCAGGTGAAATGCTTTATCATGAGGATCTGAGGTTTTTTCGAATTGGAAGGTGCCCTGTAATAAGATACAATACAATACATTATCTTCATAAAATTTTCATGATCTAGCTGAGGCAGGAATTCCCATGCTTAGATCTATAAATTAATTTTCATGTACATAGGACAGACAACCGTCTGTGTGGTAGATTGATGATTCTGGTAGAGTCATCATCCTTTGATTTGGATGACCGTCTGTGCAACAATGATGTACATTTGATGTCTTTAGTTTCTTTAATATATGAAGCCTGGATGGATGAAACTAGATCCGAGGTCTTCAAACTCATCCAATCTTCGCCTGATGTATAAGTCGATCCACGTGAAAAATGTTTTGGATTCGAACATGGAAAGACATCGCCTGACTACTAGCCAACGATGCAAGCTGTTAACAGGCGCGAGACGAATCACCGATAATGATGATGACCCTCAAGGTACTACAATACAATTTGTGTGGTGTGAAAAAGGGACTCAGCGTCGAACACCACGCAAAATCTTTCGGTCGAAGGCCATTGATATAAACTTATCACCGGAAGTGAGAAACTTGCCATTAAGGCATGCAAGCTTCAAGCTACTGAAAGGGTTGTTCCTAGGTTGGCTTCTTGGATAATGAGTTGTCGTCGACAAGAGGTAACCTATCATAGGAGGGCCTTAATGAATCCCACATCTATGACACGAAATGGAGAAAATGATTTTTTGGAGGTGAAAACTATCTGGTGATACAGGGTTCAGGGTGGCGGTCATGAAAGAATGAAGCATGAAGGTATTGCAATAGGTGAGACACAGGCTAGGTTGGTGAATTCTCTAATCGACTTCTCTTGAACATATCAATGACACTGAAATGGATTGGTAGCGTTTACCCCAAAGATCGATGGTACGATGGACCAATGGTAATATGACCGGTGAACAGAATAACCCAACCCGACTCAATCATGGTGATGGAGTGAAAGTGTCATGTTCAAGAGCGACTCGCTACTAATAAAGTCTCTTCAAGTTTTCTTCACAATTTTCCCCAGTCATTGCTGACTAGTACCTCTTTATTTTTTTCAAGCTTGAGGAGGATAACATATGCTTGTTCTATAATTTTCCCTTTGGGAAAACCTGTCGCTATGTTTTGACAAGCCTAGCGACAGTGAAACTTATTCTTGTCCGCATGGACAAGTTCGTCGCTATTGGTTTTAACGATTTTAACGACAAAGAAAAATCGGTCCTTTTTCAATTTTAGAGACTCTGAAAAGGGATGGAAAGGAAACTCGAGTAATCCTTTTTCATCATATAATCCCTTAAGTATGAAAAAGTATAAAATAATACGAATGGGATGAATTTTCGATAGTTTTAACGAGCTAAACAAAACAAGCGCTCAATCCTTTTGTGTAATAATCCCTCAAGTCCAAAAAGATTAAAATCTAGAGGAGGGATAGCAGTCCCAGTAGCTTTAATGAGCTGGAGAGGCCAACTGCTCGGCAATATTTTCACATTTTACGAGTCAGATGAAAAGAGCTTAAAGGAGACTCGTCTTTGAGGAACGAGTGATATTTTCGGGTACCTACTAATTCCAGGTAAGGTTTGGAATTTTCCAATCATGGCAGTGTCACAAGGATGGCTAACAGAATCACTCTTCACAGCTATTCGTCAAAAGGGGAAACCATCAAATGTAGGCGTATGATAAGCCAAATAGAGTGGAGGTGATGGTGAGAACATGAAAAGGGCTTAAAAGCTGATGATAATGCATTCACAATTGTTATTTACTGGAGGTTGGTTCATTTTTGAGTGAGCTTAAACTCCAGGGGAACATTTGCTCATTGCTTACGTTTAATTTTTAATGATCTTGAACTTCACATAAAAACTACTCATGCTAGTCGTATAATAAGGATGTCTCATCGATAGGTTCAACTTTTAAGGACCTTGCACCATTCAAATCTTTGCTCCACATCCTTTCATTATGCAAGCTAGGAATGACCAACTACTGTCCTAGGGGTTAATTAACTACTAAGGTTAGGTAGGCAAATTTTTCCTTTACTTTGCCAGCGCCATTTGGCCCCTGCGAAGGAGAACCATTGATTTCACCACTCACCTAACTTAAGCAGTTGAAGTCAGCAAAACTATGGGGTTAGCGTTATGTTGGTTGCTTTTCACTTGCGCGCAGAAGGTTTGCATGCCCCCAGGTATACCGAAGTAGAGTTTCTAGGTTACCCTTCAATTTGCAGACAAAGCATTTGTTCTATCGAGAAATGCTTACCTTCTAATGGAGGTATCTTATTCCAGTATAACCCCATTTTCCTAAATGGATGGGTGTGTCAAACTAGTCCTATTCCTACGCGGAAACCTACCCTATACCTGAAGATTTCCTTTCGAAGCAAACTAGGGTGCATGCCCCCTAAGTTTCAGCCATGGCCACCGAATTACTCACATTCTTCAAGTGGAAGGATTGGAGATTAATGAGACATTCCTTGCATGAAAAAACCAGTTAGGGATGGTACTTGACTATTAGCTGTGTGTGAGCCGGGGAATGAAAGTTGGTTTACGAGCTGGACCACTCGGCCTTCATGCGGAAAACAGATTACTCGAAAGAGTGGGGAGACAATGGCTCCCATGCTATAAATATAGTCACTCCCAAGGAGTAGATTATAATCTAAAGGTCCTTGGACTACCATTACGTTCATATATACGGTTTTCCCTCTCAAGGTTATAAGCAAACTTAGAAGGATCCCTAACGGTCGACTGGTTCCTTTATCGAAGCCTGTTAGATTTTGCATCTTAGGCAGAAGTGATGGCGAACCAAGCGCTTTCCAAGCAGTTGAGGAAAGGATACTCACAGAAGCCCCTTCATCTATGATGGTACCGACCATGACCATTCTTTAAGCTTGTACAATGATTCAGAATGGTACATTAGACGGTAAATGGGGTCTCCCTAGTAGATTCCAATCGAAGGAAACGACTAGGTTGCTCGAAGGTGGGACTGAATAAACGGCCGGATATGACCCTGATGAACTTCCTTCCTGCAGTAAAGGAATTGGTAGATTGCCCCCATGTTCATCGAAGTCCGTGTTTACAAAAATAATTTGAACAGTGTCATTCTCATTCTCTTCGGTGACTATATCATCCGAAGATGGACCTTCTGAAGATAGGACCAGGTCAACTGCCATCTCAACCTTTTGACTTTCATCTGGTGTGGATTCAGAGGGCTTATCTTCAATGATAGATGCTTCAACTGACCACAAAGTCATGTTAGTCGGATTTTCAACTAGCGATGGACACTAGATTTCCTGATAACAAAAAAGCGACTCCACTGGGGAGCGAATAGATTGTTTTCTTGTCTATATTTGTTTGCTTTATAAACTTACAGACGGAGCCTGAAGTCAATCCATCTATCCTTCAAACTACATTTGCTATGCAAGTGCAAAATAGATCAATGCTGCTTCAGTCTATCTCTAGGTTTTGTTTATAAACTGAACAATTGATTTGCAAACATCCTAATTTCCCTGGTGGTGGCTCACGTAGCCTCATTAGATCAGCCCGTGTGATTTTCATTTACTAGCTGTCATTTTCTTGGCCTAAATCCCTGAACTAAGCTACAAACTATGACCTAGAACCAAGTTGAAGTCTCGTCCCTGGACCATCGCACCTTCTCCTCTTGGGAATTTGGATGCGCCGCACCTCCCATGTGCAGTAGGTGAGATGCATCGCACTTTCCCTATGTTACAGATGTGATGATCAGATAAGACCTCTTATGCTTCCAGATTTTGGTCTTTTGTTCACTCTCTTCAGCTTTATTCATGGGTTTTGCTGTCAATGATCAGTAAATCACTGTAGAAACTCCCTTCCTTTGCATGATTCAACCTCCATAGTACAAAGAATTATAAATATTTTTATGTATTGTTCGCCATTTACTGTTCTCCTTTACAAAGAAGTAGCATAATCAAGCTGTCGTCTTTTGATTTTGAGGTGTCACAAGTGTCGTTTTTAGTCAAGGAAAAGAATTATATTATTCTTGATGGTCAATTACACTGTTACTCTTGTATTTGATTTGAATTAGTATTTTTTCAAGTGTCGAAAGTAGTTTTCAATTCAAAATCACAAAGTGTCGTCTTTATCTTCCTTTCGTCTTTTGAAAAAAAAAACGTTAGTACTGTCACTTGAAATGATTCAGATTTGTACTTAGCATTCTTTTTTTCATTCACACATTAAGAAAGCAAAAACAAATACATGCATGTGCATTTTCATTTAGACTGCTTGTTGATTTTGATTTAGAACAGTGCATCTAGTGTGTGCTCTATACTCTATGTTGAAAGAATTCCGCTTCTCTTTCCTTAGTAGCTAGGAATTTCATTGTAAAAAGAAGATTGAACAATTGTTTATCATCTTAGATTGCATTTTAGGAATTATATATCTACATCATGTGGTGAACCTGAAAGGAAAACTTCTTAAGAAATATCAACTGGAAAATAAATTCAATGAACATAAAAACGATTTGGAACCTAACGCAGAACATTTAGAAGTCTAGGCTAGAGACATATTTCGGCGTCGTAAAGCCTAGTAACTATCACTTTCATCGTAGGTTGGGTGATTCCTCCTCCTTGAGATGACAAGTGCCAGTACGGACTTGTGCTCCCAAGTACCGTCGAGTATATATTGGGAGACCACAATAGGCAATATCCTTTATCCTTAGGAAGACTTGTTTGTCGCCCTATCGATCGCAATGCATTGAACATAGCATTCAGGAAGATTGAATACCGTACCATAAAAAGTATTCTGCAGTTTTTCGATTGGTTTGGTAATCCCTCTGTCTATATTTCCAGAGTAGTCTCTTTCATTCCTTTTCAAACTCCTTAAAGAAAAAGGTACATCTGAGAACTTGTCACTTTACGCTCATTAAAAATCAAAGGCGACTAGAGTCATCTTTAGCTTTTTCTCGACTCTTAAAAATTGAAAAAGCAAGTTCTGTTAAAGCATCTAAAATTCATTAAATTCGGAATCATTTTTTCCCCTTTATTTTCAGTTGATAAAGTAATCCGCAATTGTGGAAGAAAGTCAATCAAAACCCCATCGTTCGGGGATATTAACGAGTCAATCGTCTTTGACTCCGGAAACGAAACTATTCCGTACAAAGCGAACTCATTTAACCACATCAAAGTCCCCTGGTTTACTTGGAACTTGTGTTCCAACATCCTCAGGGACTCCAGTTACTCCAACCATCTCTGGTACCCCTGCCTTTACAAAAGAAGTTTGGCAGTTGCAAGAGGACATTAGAACTTATCCTAGTGTAACGGGAAACACTTCTATTCCTGAATCAGCTCCATCTACAACTGTTTCGGAAGTTGTTACCCCTCCAACAACTGTCACTGTAGAGTCCCTATCTTATTCGACACCAAAAATATTTTACGGACCTGACGGTCTACCTCTCCCACCTAGTTTGATTGCTATAGAAGAGATTGTGGAGGATACTTCATGCAAATACTCCATTGCATTTTGGAGCTGGCACCCTATATCCTTCTTCATCAGAAGTTAGTCTCCCTTCATCACAAGTTCCTGTAGAATCGCTAGGAAATCTCTTGGATAGACTAGATATGTCTAAACAACTGTCGACATCTAGGATTGTGTCATCTAACGCAGTAGCAACAAAAATTCCTGCTGCTACACCGACAATGTTCATTGGTATACCATCTGTCCTAACTAGCTCTCAACCACTAGATCGAGTCCATCCAAGGACTGTTTCGACAGTATCGTCTGTTCCCGTTTGTTTGTCCAGAATAATATCTAGAATCTCTTATGTTGAGTCTCAACAAATTGATCCTTCGCAACAGTATCAATTTGGGCAATCTTGTCCCCAAAGTCCAATCATTCCTTTGAGAAATGGATTACCACCATATGGGGGGTAGTATACCCTTTCATTGTTTCCTCTGGGAGAACAACCATATGGGAGTTCACAACAAAATTCGGGTCATGCTGGAATTACATCCAGCGGTTGGGTACCAATACTACCTCAACAACCAAGAGTTGTATACTCAATGCAACAAAGCCTACCTATGTCGAATATCCCCACCACACTGGCCATTGTGACATTGTCGCAAGTACAAGCTTTGCCTGTTGTATGCCCACCTCAAGTTTCTCAGGTTGCAATACAACAACCTCCTGTCTCAACAACACAGCCACAATCATCGATTAGTGGCTCCCTAACCAGAGCGACCCAAGTTCAAACGGGTACTATTACCCCTCATCTTGGTCAAATAGGCAGTATTAGACAACAACAAATGGTTTCACAAACATGGCTGGTGCAATATCAACAACCGTAATTCCAACAAGTTTACCAAGGATCTGAGCAACAAATCTTTGCAAGTAATGGGTAGTCGTATATTAAAAATGGTCAACTTCATTCATTTCATAATGGTTATGCCCATCAACATTACCAAAATTATTAGAAACAAATGCACTATGCTGGTATGCAAAGATCCACTACTCAAGCGATCCCATCTTATCTTGGGTATGCTTCGTCGAACTTGAATCAATAGTTGCCCTTCGTGGCAACTTTAGAGTTACCGGATCTAAATTGGCTAACAAACGATCCAATTTCTTATGCCCCTTGGTGGCTAGCGATTCCTCACAAAATTCCATCAGATATTCCTAAATTTAATGTAAATCCGGGTGAAGACCTGTCCAATCATGTGATGACCTTTCATCTTTGGTGTTCATCCAACACTCTCAATGATTATTCAATTAGGCTTTGCCTTTTTTAGAGAATGTTAACTAGTATGAAAACAAAATGGTACATTGAATTGCGTAGAGCTTCATTTGATAACTTCAACACCTTTGCCACAACCTTTTTAACCCATTTTCAATTACCCATAAGGTATGAAATAGGAACAGAGCTTCTTACCAATTTTAAGCAGACGACAGCCACTCATATATCTGATCATATCCATGAGTGGCAACGTCATCATAGAAGGGTAAAAAAATATGTTCCTGATCAACTATTAGCTGAATGGTTTATTAAGTCATTGTTACCTTCTATAATAGAAGATGTGGCAAAGGGAGGGGTTGTTACTGAAGAGCAAGTCATTGCTCATGCGCAATATCTAGACTTGATCTATACTCAGTCTGGTATGCTCTATGACAAAATCCCTGATGCTCCTAGACCGGAATTTTCTATTCCTCCTCCTCCTAAATCAAACAAGGACTCTCATGCCTGCAATGGCGTAATAGGTACGACAAGCACAAAATCGAAAAAGGCTACATCTAAGAAAGCCCATAAGATCTCTAATCAAAATGCAAATGAAGAACTTCTGACCTCGGAAGTAAACACAGTGTCAACTGACAAAGGCAAAGAACCAAAGCAACCAGGAGGCAAGAAGAAAAAGAAAGGGAAAAAGAAGAAACAGAAGGGGATGTCTCCTGAAAAATCTTCTAAAAACCCTTATGGGCAAAGGAAACCCCCTGCGGGGTGTCTGATATGTGATGAGGATCATTCGACGAGAGATTGTCCACATAAAGCTGAAGTTAAGAAACTCTTTAAGAGTTCAAAAACCTCAGTGGTATTAACTGATCTGTTTCGAAACCTATGAACCAATCTGGTTTCTAGTGATAATGCTTCCCCATCCCAAGTACTTATGCTGTCCATTTCGAAATAGAAAAATAATGCTTTAATATTGACAAGGAATAAAGATTCTGGGAATTCATACCGTCGAACAATGAGGCCACTGATCAACCTAGTAGTTCGACAACAGCCTCAACCGAAGTTGTGCAACCCATCACTCCTGAGCTAACAATAAAGCCACCAAAGGGAGTAGTACACAAATCGACATTTAATCCTCATGTTAGAGCAACACAGAATTATAATATAGTAGAGGACCTTGCGCAATCGCCGTCTGCTATGTCGACACTTGAGGTACTGCAAAATTGCCCTTCCCAAAAGAAGGCTCTATTATCACCAATAGGCGGGATAGACCCAGCAGATTCCAATATTATGGCCTCCAATCATAAAGGATATGATCCTCAGTTACCAGCTCAACTTACTTGTTCAAGTAAAAGCCCTCAACAAAACTGCTCATCGAACGATTATTGATGAGGGAGCATCTACATGTATTATGTTGATGGGTTGATGGAAAACTTTGGGGTCACCACCCTTGTCACAATCGTCAACGACGTTGAAAGAATTTGATGGATGAACATACACTCCATACGGGATTTTAAGTAACTTGCAAGTAGAACTAGGGGGCAAGACAATAGAAATTGATGTTGAAGTTATCGATGGAAACCTCGATTACAACATCCTACTGGGAGGGCCATGGATATATGCTATGGCCGTTGTTGTGTCGACATACTTCAGAAAGATTTCATTTCCTTTCCAAGGAGGAATTAAAATCATTAACCAACAAACGTTTTTCCCCAACAGTTCAAAAGATACGGGAAGCATTCCAATGATCCATGAGAGCTCTGAGTCACTTAAAAATATCAAAGTAAGCCTACTAAAAGACCCAACGTTGATGGGTACTTTTTCCCTACCACCTCCAAACAATCTGGTAGAAGTGGCCACGGTGGGAGCCTGCAATATGGTGTCTTCCATTCAGAAGATATCCGATCATGATGTTAGCATGGATCATCGTGAGGTTTTGTCTCCAAGCCCCATAGAAATATTGTACCAATAAATGTTTTTGGCATGGGAGATGAACCCAAATCAACACTTATCAAGCGTTTGGATAGATAGGTCTAAGGAATATGGTACCCCTTCAGATCCTTGGTTGCAAGTACATTCTACAGATGAAGGAATTGTTCAGTCAATGATGATTGACGGGGCACCATGGGAAGATTACCACCATCGTTCCCATCTTCAAGATTGTAAGGAAGATAGTTCCAATGACCTTGAAGAGACTATTGCCATCAATATCTCGACCAAAACAAATGTTGTAGAGAGTATTCATGTTGGCAAATCTTGTTCTTCTTTAGAAATGGAAATATATTGCACTCTTTTTTGCGAGTTCAGGGATGTCTTTGCTTGGTCATATGATGGAATGCCAGGCATTGACTCGAGCATAGTTGAACTTGAAATTAAGATGTATCCAGATGTCAAACTAGTACGATAATGGCTCTGGCAGGTGCACCCCAAGAAAGCCTCTCCCATCAAGGCGGAAGTTGAAAAACTTCTCCATGCTAGTTTTATTTACCCCGTTCCTCTAACTGGTTGGGTATCGAATATCGTTCCTCTAATGAAAAAGCAAGGAACAATAAGAGTGTGCGTCGATTATAGGGATGTAAATCAAGCTTGTCAAAAAGGAAACTACCCTACACCCTTCGTTGACCAGATAATTGATGAATGCACCAGATGTGAAATATTTTCACTTATGGATGGATTTTCCGGGTATAATCAAATAAATATCTGCCCACAGGACTAGTGAAAGACTGCAGTTATTTGTCTGTGGGGCACATTCGCATACTGCATGCTACCGTTTGGTTTAAAGAACGTAGGGGAAACATTTCAGAGGGCAATGAATTATGCTTTCCATGACATCAAGAACATCATTCAACCATATCTCGACAATCTTTTGGCTCATTTGAAAAAGTGGACTGATCATCCGCAGCATTTGAGAGCGATACTTCTACGTTTCTGACAATACAAGGTACGACTCAATCCACACAAATGTGTGTTTTGTGTTAGTTTTGGTTGTTTACTTGGCTTTGTGGTCTCGAAGGATGGGATTCGTCTCGACCCATGTAAGGTTCAGGCAATCATTGATTTTCCTCCACCTTCAAATTTGCTTCCAATTCAGAAACTCCAAGGGAAATCAAACTTTCTGAGGAGTTTCATTCCAAATTATGATGAACTTGCTAAAGGTTATACTCGTATTGAAAAATGAAGTACCCTTCATTCGGTATCAGGTCGTGCAAGCTTCCTTTGATGTTTTAAAGGAATCCCTAATAAAAGCATCATTAATGTATGCTTCGGATTATCAAAAAGAATTTAAATTGTATCTAGCTGCAGCAGATATGACCATAGCAATGGTTTTAGTTCAAGAAGACAATCGAATTGAACACCCTATTTATTATTTAAGTTGAAACTTAAATGATACAGAAACTAAGTACTCCTATGTTGAAAAGCTAGCTCTCGTAGTTGTTCAAGTGATACAAAGATTTCGACACTACATCCTCTTTCAAAAAAATACCATTTTGTCAAATTGCAACCCCATGACTTATATCTTGTCGGGATAGTTATTGGGGGGGAAATATCCCAAATGGATAGCAATTTTACAAGAGCTTGATCTAGAATTCATAAAATCAAAATCAAAGAAAGCTTTGGTTTTCGCGGATTTGCTATGTGATCTCCCATCATCGTCCGAGGATTCAACATCCAAAACAACAATCATAGGTGAATCTTTGTTTTTGATATCTTCAAGCGATCCGTGGTATGGAGATATAATCATCTATCTCCACACCCAAACGTATAGGTCTAATACCTCCCGTTCAGAGCAACGACATACTCGATACCAAGCAAAAGACTACATGATCGTCAGTGATACACTTTACCGTCGTAGGATCAATACGGTTCTGCAGAGGTGCCTCACCCATGAGGAGGCCAAAAAAGTCCTGAATGATTGTCATTCAGGCGCATGTGGGGGGAATCAATCTAGTTATACTACGGCTCAAAAGATTTTACGAGCAGGATACTTCTGGCCAACCATGTTCAAGGATTGCATAACCGTAGTCAGAAATTGCCATGCTTGTCAAATCTTCGATTGCAAAACCAGAATTCCACCCACACCTCTGCAGCCAGTAGTCACTGTTGCGCAATTCACCAAATGGGGCATAGGTTTCATAAATTGTAACCCCACCTCGGCTGGGGGGCATGGGTATATCATGATCGCAGTCAACTATTTTACGAAATGGGCCGAGGCAATGCCTACATTAAACAACAGTGGCGAAACGGCTGCTCTTTTCTTTTTTAATCATGTAGTCTCTAGGTTCGGTGTTCCACAAGCTATAGTCATAGATCATGGATCGCATTTTTGAAATCACATGATGGTCGAGTTGGCTGCCAAATTAGGATGTCCCACGACAACTCTACTCCGTATTATCCGCAAGCTAATGGACAAGTTGAGCCAATCAACAAAGTCCTAAAATGCATGTTGCAAAGGATGATTGGAGTCCATAAACGGAGTTGGCACCTGATCCTATACTCAACCTTATGGGCATACCAGAAATCGGTAAGAAATACGACTAGGTTTACACCCTTCCAACTAGTGTATGGCTTGGAAGTAATCTTATCGATTCAGTGCGAAATCTCGTCCCTCAAGCTCGCAGTCGACCTTCTCCACCGAACTTCAGAAGAGGAGGCTCATCTCTTGTAGTTAATCTAACTGGATGAAACCCGTTGTGATGCCACCTTGGTTAATGAAGCCCATAAGAAATAAGTCAAGGCGCAGTTCGACAAGAATGTCAAACCCCGTGCCTACTCAGAAGGTGACGTGGTCTTACTTTATGACCAGGAGTCTGATAAGTTGGGAGAAGGTAAGTTAAAGCCTTTATGGATGGGCCCCTATATTGTCAAGCGTGTATTAGCAAAATCAGCCAACGAGTTAGTGGATTATGATGGGATTCCACTGGCGCAACCCCGCAACAGGTTGTACCTTAAGCGTTACTATGCTTAACTCGGTATAGTAACCCCTATGCTTTTGTTATATTTTTTTTTTCACTAAGAGTAATTGTTTTGGTTAGGTAATCCACTTTTGCATTTGTTGCAGATGTCAAACCTAGTGGAATCATTTGTTGGATATGCCGATGGAGCAACTCGTAGTTCGCAGAACCTATCTTCCGCGGCTTGGGCATCTTTGATCCAAGCGACAAGTTAGTAAGTTTCATAGGGGTGTATATTATTCAATCAACAAACAACATCACTGAATACAACGCATTGATAGAACTCCTCTCTGATGCCACCACGCATGGCATACACCGACTTGTCATCAGGCTTGACTCACAACTCGTCATTCTACAGCTCACTGGTATCTAGTCTGTATGGAATCCAGCTATCTATCGCATGTTCCTAAAGGTCAAAATTTTGGAAAGACAGTTTGATTTTATTCAATATCAACATATTTCCAGAAATTTAAACACATTAATAGATTCATTGGAAAATTATGTGTTAAATAGACATTTGCGACATCTATAAAGGAAAAGCATTTCATCAATATTTTCATCAGGATCATATAAGTTAACCAAAATGAAGCTCTGAAAATCAAAAATATATATATAATTGTTTATGGTTTACACATAGTGTTCTGCGTCCAAGACAAAATCGGTCAAATGACCCAAAAACTCAAAATACTAGGGGGCACCCTAGTCTAATGGTGTTGGTGATAACAAATCACCGCCTGTGCAATCATGTGTAAAAACCTAGTACATCGATGTGGCACACCAGTAGTATGTCGCTGTAATCTCAGAGGCAACTCGTCAGTACTCACATCCGAGATACCGAGAGTGAGGCCTTCGATCTGATCCTGCAATGCTAGAAGAGTCTCTAAGGACAGCCCTCCCTACAACCTCTCATGCTGGAACGACAGCTGGTGCTCTCAGGCGCATTGTTGGTCGCACCAGTCCAATATCTGAATGAGCACATGATTTTTGATTAGTCTTGATGAAAGAGAGCACAGGAACATTATAAGAACAATAAACAGAGATATGGTCAGAAATTTTAGCTATAGCACTCCACTTCTCACCAGTCGGTAGTACCAAATTTGGGTCACCCTGGAAATCCATACCAGCATACAGACACTCGGCATAAACCATCTCCTGATGGTTGAACCACTCAAAGAAGGCATCAAAGAAAGAAATCTATGGTTGACCAGCGTGTCAGGCCATAAGGTCGACCCATCTCTGCATCCGTGGCTCAGTCGGTGGCGACAAACCAAGTGGAATGTACTGCGGATGCATTAGTCAGATCTTCTCCAAGGTGAAGGTGGTCAAAATGGAACAATAGCCAAAGTTCTTAGATCGCCTATTTTTCACCTTGGTAAGTTGTTCTTTTATTACTAGGAGTATTGCATCACACCAGTTGAACACCTTTGCTTCAAGGCATTCTAAGGCATACTGCATATAGGAACTGTTGGCCAAGTGAAGTGCCGCACTGCCAGCCAATCTAGCAAAGGTGAACAAGATGGTCCTCAAAGACCGGTCAATGACATCTTGGATGTTGATCTTGCCGTCCCTACTCGGTTGAGATCCTTCTCTATAGTATCGGTGAATATAATCCCTCACGGATTCGCCCCCGCGGGCGGAACCTAATAGTGAGAGAGGGGCACCACGCCTCGATAAACGGGTCACAAAATAGATTTCCACGGCAGTCAAGGGGATGGATTTGCCTCTAATCTAGAACACCTGGTTCGTAGGATCCCATGCAACAAGGAAATATTGCAACAAGTTGATTTGTTGCCTCATGCTATAGATGTGGAAGAACTTAAGCAAATCATAGTTCCGCAATGTAGTTATAGTACCCGGATCATGTAAATAAACCATGTCCTCTTCTTCAATCTCATATTCTCAACATGTAACAACCATTTTGCTCCGATGAATCTCTAAAAACAAACAAGAGAAGAGTCAGGATCCTAATTTGGCAAAAAAAGGCAAAATTTCTATGAAAAATAGTGCATAAAGTTCCCTCCTTGCGTCCATCGCACCCTAGCTGTGTACTAGGAGCGATGCATACTGATTGGCCAGTGGTGAGTCCAGTATGCATCACATCTTTCGATATACACAAGGTGCGATTCGGGCAGAACGAATTGTTCAAACCCTAGAGGCCCAGGAAAATAGGGAAACATGCTCAGAATTCAAAAAGAAAGGAATGCAACTGAAGAGCACAGGTTTAGCTCCTATCTGGTCCAAATGGTGCCAAGAATCATCCACAGAATCTCCTAGAATCAGCTAGTGAAAATCGGGGGGGGGGGGAACACCTCCAAAGCTCCAACAATCTCAAGTTCAAATGAAATGGTAAAATGAGTGGTAAAAACCACTTTTAAATTACTTTTCACGTAATTCAAGTAAGGTATTAGTGTTTTAACTCATTTTTCAAGCATGTATTTTCATTTCTAATCAGTTTGATGGAGCCACTGAATAGGTAGTACGACTATCAAAAGAACATAGTGTTAACGGTGGGTCGAATATCAATGACCATTATCACGAGCAGTTTTTATGCGAAGTTCAAGCTCGTTAAAAATTTAGCCTGAGCAATGAGAAAATGTTTAGCCAGAGTTTAAGCTCACTAAAAAATGAACCAACCTCTGGTAAATAACCATTGTGAATACATTATCATCAGCTTTTGAGCCCTAGTTGTGTTCTCGCCATCACCTCCACTCTGTTTAGCCGATCATACACCTCCATTTGATTGTTTACCCTTTTGAGGAACAACTGCGAAGATTGATTCTGTTAGCCATCCTTGTGACACTACCATCATTGGAAAATTCCAAACCTTACTTGGAATTAGCAGCTACCTGAAAATATCAGTCGTTCCTCAAAGACGAGTCTCCTTTAAGCTCTTTTCATCTGACTCGTAAAATGTGGAAATATTGCCGAGCAGTTTGCCTCTCCAGCTCATTAAAGCTACCGGGAGTGCTATCCCTCCTCTAGATTTTAATATTTTTGGACCTGAGGGATTATTACACAAAAAGATCGAGTGCTTGTTTTGTTCGGCTCATTAAAACTATCAAAAATTCATCATTTTCATATTATTTTATACTTTTTTGGACTTAAGGGATTATATGAAGAAAAAGGATTACTGGAGTTTCCTTTTCGTCCCTTTTTAGACTCTCTAAAATTGAAAAAGGACTGAGTTTTCATTGTCATTAAACTCATTAAAACCAATAGTGACAAACTTGTCCATGAAGACAAGAACGAGTTTCACTATCGCTAGGCTCGTTAAAACATAGCTACGGGTTTGCCCGAAGAGAAACTTATAGAAAAAGCATATGTTATCCTCCTCAAGCTTGACAAAAATAAAGAGGTACTGGTCAGCAATGACTGGGGAAAATTGGGAAGAAAACTTAAAGAGACTTTATTGGTAGTGAGTCGCTCTTGAACATGAGACTTTCACTCCATCACCATGATTGAGTCGAGTTGGGTTATTCCGTTCACCGGTCATATTACCATTGGTCCATCGTACCATCCATCTTTGGGGTAAATGCTACCATTCCATTTCAGTGTCACTAATATGTTCAAGAGAAGTCGATCAGAGAATTCACCAACCCAGCCTGTGTCTCACCCATTGCAATACCTTCACGCTTCATTATTTCATGACCGCCACCCTAAACCCTATATCACCAGATTGTTTTCACC
>APFE030972350.1:145076-169820 GCA_000404065.3 Pinus taeda
GTACTGTAGTACCTTGAGGGTCATCATCATTATCGGTGATTCCTCTCGCAGCTGTTAACAACTTACATCATTGGTTGGTAATCAGGCAATGTCTTTCCATGTTCGACTCCAGGACATTTTTCACATGGATCGACTTGTACTTCGGGTGAAGATTGGACGCGTTTGAAGACCCCGGATCTAGTTTCATCCATCCGAGTTGTGATATATTCAGGAAAATAAAGACACCAAATGTACATCATTGCTACACAGACGATCATCCAAATCAAAGGATGATGACTCTACCAGAATCATCAATTTGCCACACAGATGGTTGTCTGTCCTATGTATAGAAAATGAATTTATATAGTTGAGCATGGGCATGCCCCACCTCAGCTAGATCATGAAAATGTTATGAAGATAATGTAATGTATTGTATCTTATTACAGGTCACCTTCCAATTCAAAAAACCTCGGATCCTCATGATAAAGCATTTCACTCGACATCAAAAAATTTTCGACCTCATGCTTTAGAGGCAACTGTTATAGACATATTTGGGCACTGCAACCCAAATCACATATGTCCAGAAACCAAGGGCTTCTGAGTCCCTAAAAGTGTTGTTTCATGCCCTAAAGGAGCAAGGTCATCTTATTACATCATCTCCCAGAAGTTCTCCACAGAAAACTGCTCAGAACTCGTCAAAACTAGACCATATAGGTTGCCCAGTGCTAAGGGTGCGATGCATCTCACCTGATCAATGTGAAAAAAGCAATACATTCTGGAAAGCCCTTCTGTAGGGTGCGATGGGAAAGAGTAGACAAATGGCAGAGACAGTTTGCAAGGTGGATGATCATGGAATCCTCCAGAAACTTCTCCTGTGACACTTGCCTCTCTGAATTCGCCCAGGGATAAGTAAGAGATCATCAGTCTCCAAGTGGAATCAAGAACTATCAGAGAGAAGACACTAATAAAAATCCTAGAAGCTGACTCACCCTCCTACAATCATCTATATATGGATTCCTCATCCTAGAGATCTAAAGGCTAGAATCTTGTATCCTGTAAGGAAGTGTTGTTGGTTTCTTTGTGGAATATCATGGTGTTGGGTGATCTAAGCTTTTCATGAGGTGAAGAAGGGCTTTCATGCTGGGAGGATGATGTTGGGTCAGATCAATGGGGTGTAATCCTCTCTTGTAACCTCTATATCAATAAAGCTATTCGAGTTTTCCTCCACATTCTTGTATGTTTGCTAATATATGCATGTGTGTGGTCAATATACATCTGGTCCTATATTGTTTATGACTATAGATCTCTGCACTTTGAAGATATTATGCTACTTTGACTTTACAGGTACTCTTTGAAGCAGAGTGCTCAAGGGAGGAGTGGCAAAGATCTGTCAAAGGGGAGAAGGAACAAGCAGAGAACCAAGCGAGAGATCGAGGTTGGTATTCTTTTCTCCTCTCTTGTCTACTCGTAAAGGAAAATGAAAGTAACTTTAATCTGTTTGTTTCTAAGATAGCTACCCATATTAGTGGGACTAGCAGCTCTAAATAGACACTAGATTTCTCAATAACATCCACTCACTGTCCAATAGTGATGAGTTTTTATTTACTAATAAACATGTGTTATAAATATTATAAACAATTGTTTGTTCTTCTAGGAATCTGTTGATGGTGTTGGACCCACCAACATTGAGGGAATCTCTTGGGTATGAAGTACCAACTAGACCTCACACCATTTGGTGTAGGAGTCCCATCTAGTCTGATGACTTGGTTGCCATTATCTTAAACGTTTGCCTTAGCTCTTATTTGTCAGCACTTGAGAGTGGTTTGCTTTGTATTCGAGGTTCGCATGCCTACTGATTGCTAGTGTTACTTCTGTCAAGGTTATTTCACCGTAGAGGGAGAAGGTGGAGGCGAGTCTAGAATCGAAAATGAAGGAATCCCATTATGTTAGAGGCACACAACACAATAGGACATGCATAGCTTCTGGAGGAGCAGTCCACATGGATGCAGTAGTCTCAACAAACAAGATGAGATAGCACATACAAAACCCAACAAGGTAGTCCACGCAAGTGCGACGGTCATTATAACAAGTTTATGGGAAAGGTTATGTCTAATGTCCGGTGAGGTAACCCAGATAGGAAGGATAACGTTAGCAACTTATACAACACATTTTCATAAATATATATGTATTCTAGCAACTTAAAGTGTTCAATTATTTAAGATAGGTTAAAAAAACATGCATTACAAGTGTTCGATGATAGTATTACAAAAAGTTACAATATGTGAGAAAACATGTTGGCCTGTTATCAGGCTTCTGAATTAAGCAAAAGTTTCAAGACACATTGATACACCATACATCACTAAGCCTGTGAAAGGGGTGTTGAAGCCACTACTCACTATCTGGGAGGAGTCAAGGTCAAAAGTCCTTTGGATGTACGAATGAGGAGGTATTTATAGACAGGGTAAAAACTGGACCTTCTGACTGTTCGATGTCCCTCATGACTATTTGACATTTGACTCTTCAGCTTTACATGACTCTTCATATGACATGTGGGTCTCTTGGACTTCCACATTAAATTACATTGATTTACATAGTATGGCCCACAGCAGTGATGTGGCTGACATGACTCATGACATGAACCGACATGATAGTGCTGGTATGTCCATGTTGCTGGTGGTTTCCATGACGAGCTGCAGTGGTGCTGAGTGATGGATGTCATCTTGGTGTATCATAACTTCACTTGCGCATGGAAAGGTGTCTATAGTCTTTGATGGTCTTGGTGTTCACTTGATGTTGCATGTGCACACTTCTCATTTTCTTATACTTTGGCATGCTTGACATGTTCATCCGTTCACAAAAACTTCTCCTCATATGTCCATCTGTTCATGAAAAATTAACCTCACATGCATCGCTCATTCATTCATTCACGAACAATTATACTTTCATGTACTCTCCTTATTCATCCAATCCATCGTCGCATCATGTCTTATCCATATACCTTTATCTGAAATCACTCATAATGAGATGACATCAAATCCATAAACATCCTAATATACCATGATGCATTCTTATTCACTTTCGGATGTAGGTGACTAGGAGAGAGGACAAGGCTATGAAATCGCGCAAGTTAAGTTTCAAGCTAGGATGCAGGCTCCAAGAACTGCTCATGAAAATTGCATAGAAATCACGAGGAGACTGAGATGGACTATCCATATTAGTAGTGACTATTAGCAGAATCTAGCTCAGCTAGCGAGCATATCTGTGCAATTTCTGGAGGGAAGCAGTGTGGGAAGCAGAGGGTCTTTGATGTAAAAACTGCGCAATTCATGAAGGGAGATGGTAGCAAGCTGCAAGAGGCTTGGCAACAAAATTGTGTAATTACTGGAGGGAGCTGGCAATGTATTGTGAAATTGATGGTGATAGAAACTACGCAATTTTTAGGAGGCTGACCCACTGAGCACTTCTACGTAGTTTCTAAGCTGAGTGAGTTGTTAGGAAATTGAGGGACTACTGATGAAATTTGTGTAGTTTCCTGGGTGAGTAGTCGACCGGATCACTCGGTGGCTGACTAGAAACTCTACATAATTTTTTGAGGGAGATAGGGGAAGACACTAGGTGTCTATTTGGCCTATCTCCACAATTTCCTTAGTCAGCGGAGTGGGCCAGGCCTGCAGCTTTTGCATAATTTTTTAGGGGAGTCAGTCCCGAGGTCACTCCCTAGTCAAACTCTCCAATTGACTAGCAGGAGGGTTGGTTGTTGGGCTTGCGAGCAACGTAGATTTAAATGGCTTGCTGGACACCTCTGCCCTATTTTGACTCATAGTTGGTTGAGTTGATTCTACGGTGGAGGTACGGTTATTAGAGAGTAATCTGGTTCTCAGAAGTTCAGCAAAATGACTAAGTGTGTGAGCGAGTGAGTTTGTGCATACTCTGCCTTGAAAGCACACACTCAACATGTGTTGATGACAAGATGCCTCAAACCATCAGGACAACATATACTCAACATGACTAACCAACAGTGCAAGCAACAAGCATAGAGCTTGTGATAAATCATTGAATGACCATGACTATGCTTGCTAAATAGGTCATACAACTGCGTGTGTGAGTGAGACAGATGTTTACATAGCGAATAAAACTTGTACACACGAAGTGGGATGTTGTGCATGACTAGGACATGCTTGCAAGTGTGGCATTGTGACCAACATGCAAAATACATATGTTGAATAGTCAAGAAGGAGGGTGAAAAGACTCAACACGAGCTCACGGCGTCAGCCCGAGTGCTTGCAAACAACAAGAAAAATATGAATGAAAGTTTTTTGAGAGAAGAGTCTTTCGACCTGAGTATAAATAAACCCCTAAATTTTTATTGCAGGTCTACAATTCTCCTCTCAATTTTTATCCTTAAGATTTCGAGAAGGCATATCTCCTTCCACATGTCCCCTCCATACATGGAAGTTATGTTAGATTTTAAGCTTCTATAGTAGTTTTTTGTAGTGGCATGATCCAGATTATCCACAATATTGTGTTCATTATGTTGACATTTCAAACCCCAAAGGGGGTCCATCATCAAGACTAATTTTGATGATGGATCCCCTTTAGGGTTTGAAACATCGACAGAATGAACACAATACTATGGATAATCCAGATCATGCCACTACAAAAAACTACCACAAAAGCTTAAAATATAACATAACTTCCTTGTACGGAGGGGACACATGGAAGGAGATCTGTCTTCTTGAAAGCTTAAGGATAAAAATTGAGAGGAGAACTGCAGACCTGCAATAAAAATTTAGGGGTTTATATATACTTAGGTCGAAAGACTCTTCTCTCAAAGAACTTTCATTCATATTCTTTCAAAACTAGTCCTGATGATGGACACCCTTTGGGGTTTGAAACGCCGATAGAATGAACACAATACTATGGATAATCTGGATCATGCCACTGCAACAAGAAAAAATCCAAGAGAAGCTCTGAAATTGGATGCAGGCCAACATTTTGGAGCATGTTGCAACCACTAAGACACTTGGCGACACAATGGTTGAATTCCAAATTCTATGCGTTGGTCCTTTTACAGCATAGTGCCTTGGTCCTTCATGGATTATTAAATCGTTTTGCGGGTTACTTTGGCTTCCCCACTTCCCCATGGACAGACATATTTCACCTTTCGCCAACTCAGTGAAAACAAAACAAAATTTTTTAGCTTGATCATAGTGTTTTGAAATCGGGAAGGGTAGTTTGGCTCATGAGTTAAACGTTTTCAGAGTATAAGTTTCACCTTTGGTGTTGCTCCACTGCTAGCAAGCTTGGATAGTACCTCAATGGAGTCACGTGGGAACAAACGCATTGCTCCACTACCAGTGAGCCTGGTCAGTACCACGGTGGAGTTGCATGCTTCACCTCTCTACACATGAAGCCTTCCTCTTCTTTTGCCTTTGTATTCTTTAAAGAGGACTGTAAATAGGCACTTATTTATTTTTGGGGCCAGGAGAGGGATCATGACTTATTGAGAGTAGAAGAGGTTATTCCTTTAGATAATCCTAAAAGACCCTTGACATATATTTTCTCATTTAGATTTTCCCCTTCTTCGTTTCTACTAGTTTGATGAGCTTGATCACATAGAAAAGAAGGCTAAGTATAGGTATGTGGTTTCCCAGTGTGGAAACAAGTTCATGGTTGGACCCAGGCTTCCCTTGCAAACTGTTTGTATTTTCTATCAAGATTTCATCGGTTGAAGGTTATAAACAAGCACAAAGAGTATGAATATATGAATAACCAAGTGTTGTAGTGTCACGAGAATATTTAGATTTGAGCCACATACTTATTCAAAAGGTAGAAGTCAATAAGGGGAAGCACTTATTTACAAAAAGCAAAAATAGAAGGATACTAAATAAATAAAACAATATGGAACAAAAATAGTTAGCGAAAGCGAAAAGGAGGAAACAATAAATAGCACACAAACTTATGTACATGGCGTGGGCGTGACCTGACCTACTGAAAATAATATTTGAGATCTTGATCATTGACAGGAAGATTTTCAATCCTCTCGTCAAGTGATTGAAAGTGGTACATGTGAGGGAAAAGCTTCTCGTGAGCCAGTATCAGACTCTTAGGTTCCACTACGGGAACCTAGTGGTATCTCGAAAGACCATTAGGTGAAGACAACATTCCTACTTCAGATACTGCATGGAACATAGGCACTGATCAAGGCACAATGTAGTTGTTTTTTTCTAGGAGCGGTTTAATTTTTGGAAATCAATACATAAGCAGATTTCCCCAGATTTCTTACGTAGACAACTTAAATTAGAAAACCATTTAACATAATGAACTTTGTAAGTAATCCAAGAATCCAACAACTTAGTCAGTTCTTTCTGTAAAATGGGTTCACGCGTCAGATGTATTTTACCCAATTTTTGCTGTAATGGCTTGGCTCCTTCCTTCATTGGAATCCTGTTTTGAATTATACGCATGTCGCCTGTACTCTGGTCATCATATGCCCACACGGGCACGTCTCGATAATATTTGAGTAAGTAGACAAAAACTTATGACTCCTTTGGTGTGTCACGCATACTAAGACTAACAAAATTTCGATCACGATCATACCCAGGTTGATCTGTTCATTTGTCATGGTGTAACTATGGGTTTTGTTGGTTTTTTCTCCTTGAAGGTGGTTTTGTAATTCATAGAGTCAGTTGAGAGAAACTGCATCTTGAGGGATGAGGTTGCCTTTCTTGCCATTAGCTGCAGCTTGTAGGGACTACTTGTGCTCATCGTCATCAGTTGCTGCATCCTTGAAGGCGTCGACATTCTCCATGAAGTGTAGTATCTGTTGATCATGACCAAAAGTGCATAGCTTAGTTATGTTATCAAGGATAGAAGGCTTGTGCAAAATTTCAACAGTAAATCTATACCTAAGCGGTGACGTGCTAGAAATTACGTTTTCTAAGGTATCGATGGCTACATCCCACGTTCTTGGCACAACAATGATATTGAATGCTTGAAAGTTAGAGATTATTTTCCATACCTATTGCTGGTAATTTTTTAGATGAGGTGATAAACAATGTATGGTGTTATGTACCTATCACATCATGATTTCTGCATCACCTACCACTTTGACAACAACAACGTTGAGGCTAATGGCCTTTTGTAAGACCGACACAAGTACTTAGTATTCTAAAATGTTGTTTGTTCACTTGAACTCCAAGAGACTAAATATCAAGTGTTTCCTATGGTTTGAGTCAATCAAAACACATTTTGGGTCAAGAACAAGGTATATTTTCTCCTCAGTAATTGCTTTATTTTGTATTTATCCTTACACGATTATCTCTGTTTATGAATTGAAATAAAGGAAATTACAGTTAAATTTGGTTGAAAGCACTTGGTAAAAAATTAGATAAATCAATCACAGGAAATTGACTTTTTACTATACTTGTGCGCAGAAGACGTGGATAGGTCAATAGCCGTTCAATTGACAAAGCAGTACTAGGCCATAAAATGGAAAGATAGCATCTGAAGCAGGCAAGGCAGCGAGATACCAGGCAGACCAATACTATTTCATGATAGAATCACATTATGTATTGCGAAATCCTCAGGATCCCCTGATACTGAGGTTTCACTTTTATCTAGTTTATTTTTTTACTATTATATATAAGGCCAAAAGGAAAACGAAGTTCAGTTCAGACTTATGTAATTTATAATTATTCTTTTTTCGAGAAATAATACACTTATCTCAGTGATGCTATAATCTGGTTACTTATATTAATGAAATACTGCGTTTGATCTTCACTTATATTCTGAGTATTCCTTAGCAGAGACTTCTGGCGACTCTTGGATCGGTCAATAGAAGTTCTACTGCTTTCTTGTGTTATAATATTTCCATTTGAATATTTGTTGATTGTTAATGTTCAGTTAATATTATTTCACTTATTGTGAGGATTGATGATTCCAATTCATATTTTTGTTCATTTCAATTCCTATTTAGTCGTGTGATGTATAAGAGTAATGCTTTGATTTGATTGGTTATATTAGTATCAGTGGTATATTTATGTTCACTCTGAGCGATGATATCATAGATCTTAGAGATAGTGTTAATTGATTTCCATAATCCTCTTAGAGAAAATAGTTTTTGTTTAGAATTCATTTATCGTATTTGCTTTCTTGTTGTTTAATTCTCAATTGTCGTTCAATCGGGATTGTCATTTAATTAGGAATTGTCGTTCAATCGAGATTGCCATTCAATTAGGATTTGTCATTCAACTATGATTTGCTATAGATTAACATTGTTCTTCAGTTGTTAAAATACTCTTTCTTGATCGAGTGACTTAGTTTTAATTCTATTTGAAGGTTCCCAAGCGTGATTCTTTGCATTCACATTCAAAGTCATTTGATTTTGGAATAAGTAGAAGGAATTACAGAGTGTGTTAAAAGTTCTTTCAGAGTCATTTATTCCTTAGTTATTTCTTTAAGAGTTGTGTGAATTAAGTTAAAGAGACAGTTATTAAAGATTGCAATGATTTACCTTTAGCTAACCTTTGAATTCACTGCATAGATTGTGTCGACAGTCTTCAGATAAAAAAACTTACCTTCGGTTGGCAATTAATGTAGGAATTAAGATTGCTTGTAAAAGGACATCTTAGTGCACCAACATATTGGTGCCGTTTCTGGGGAGAGTGTTTCAAGTGATTTCCTTTTATCTTTCTATGAAAGATTTGGGTTTTAAAAACCGAAGTTAAGAACCTATGTATGTAGTAAGTAAAGTTCTTTCTTACTAGCCCGCTTTTAAGCAAACGCTTAGAGGTTAAATAGGAATTGGTTCTTATGAATGAATAGGAACAGAAAGATAGAAAAAGAATAGAACCCCCCACCTAAATCTGTAAAACCCAAAGGATCAGTGAATCTTAGGAGAACGACATTTACAGATGTAATCGTAAGAAAAGCAGAGTCTCAATCATCAGTAGGATTCTAGGCAGTACCTAGAAAAAGTTCTACTGTTACCCCTCAAGTAGTAGGCTCACCATCTGTAGCTTACGGTGGGATTCAAAGCGAATTTGGAGGATCAGAACAACGTCTCCAAGCTACAATAAGTTTACATTCTGATCCTCCACAAGAGGGAAAATCTTGTAACTTAAGAGAAGGAGAAGGAGAAACCAGTGGGAATGCTAAGGCAGAACCACAACTATTCGAACAGGGATCTCCTATGATCCTAGATCTAGGTAGTGTTGCAAAGCCAGCTCGGGTTGCTAATCCTCTGCTTACTCAAAAATCACCCCTTGAAATCCCCAAAGTTTATTGGCACATCTTTGACCAAATGGAAGATTAGCAACTTGATGGTAAAACCTTAACATTAGAGTATCCCATAGTCAACCAAGTGGCCAATGCCCCCATGAATGCTATTCCTATGTAGAGCATCCCAACTTTCCATGGGATGATCACAAAGGATCCTGATGCTTTCTTATTTGAGTTTGATGTCCTCTGTAGAGGGTATAACTACACCACTGACCCCCAAAAGCTAAATATGTTCCCTTCCACTCTGAAAGGAGCAGCCTTGAGATGGTTCATGGGTCCGGGTGGGTGAACTATTAATTCTTGGGATGAGATGAAAACATCCTTCCTTAGAAGATACTAGGACTTTTGTAAGACTAGGGAACTGAAAGATGAATTTTTTAATATGACTACAAAAGATAATGAAACACTAGAAGAATATGTAGAATGGTTTAATTGTAACTTGTAGAGGTCTCCACACACTGCCTTACCAAAAGAAGTCCAAAGAGATATATTAATTAAAGCAATGAAGGAGGAATGGGTAGAAACCCTAAAGTTAATGGGAAAATGAGATATTTCTCAGGAAGAATATGATGAAATCATTCGCTTGTGTATCAAGTGTTCACGAGGAAGCACGCGTACATGATCAGGAAGCCAAGATCTCATGAGTAGGGGAATAAAACCACACAATGGAGGTGTAACATGGATGGAAATCGGTAACCTCCTGGAAGATTTTAAGATGGACATCCTTCGCACTCTCACAACGCAGCTAGACGTCTTACAAGCTAAACAAAAATAAGCCTTAGCAGAGCAAAACTTGGCCATCTTTTGTCCATGTTGTTGAAAGAAGAAAAGCCAACAGGAATCCCTATTAGACATGGTGCAGACATGCACTATATGTACTAAAGAGCACGCAACTAAATAGTGTCCATCACTACCAGGGTTGAAATTTGTATTCAAGAAAGCATAATAAGAAACAGAATCGGTATATCAGATGAACCAGTGTCAATGGTGGAAGGCTAAACCTACATGTATGTCATAAGACACATCCCGGTTCTTTCCTTCTTCATAGTTTAATCAGCAAGAGAACCTTGGGACAGCATGACAGGGCCAATCACCCTACCCAAATTGACAAACCCATCCATTCCCTATGACATCCTCGCCAAAGCAATTTTTTTTGGGTAATGGCTAGACAAATTCACCTTTTACCCTTGTTTGGCAGGGGAATCCCTATCAATCCTGGTGGCCTCCCTCCACCTCTCAAAATCTGAATTGGTCTAAAAATTGGCATTGACATATGGGGATATCTAATGCACCTATGGGGGTAGGTCCTTAGCCTTAACCTGCACTATCAACACCGTCTATATTACAACAAAATCCCCAACCCCTTCTACGGTCTGAATTTCCAGTTCAACCGAATCCAAATCCTAATAACAGGTTGGTTGCGTTGGTGTAGATTATTGAAAGATCAGATTATGAGGATGAGAAGAAAGAATGTAATGAGATTAGATTGAGGTTATGTCGTATCATCACCCTTGAGGAAAAAAAGGATCAACCTTCAACCTAAATTGAAACCCCACCTATACATATACCACCACCTGTAATTGATACTGAACTAAAACAAAGAGAAGAGACAGATCAACATGAAGACCCTGAAAAGCTTACAATCACTTTTCCTTCATTCCCCAAAAGGTTAATGATACCCAAACCTATTATGTATCTGAATTTCGATCTTTTAGGGGAACTAAAAAATCTTTGTATCAAAACCCCACTCTTCTAGGCCATTCGAGACATACCCATCTATGCTAAAACAATTGAAGAGCTATTTGTAAAGAAGCCTATGAGGAAAGAAAAAACCTCACCCACCATTCATGTTGTAGGGAACTTATTTGATTTACCCTTGGGAGGGGAAACTCCAATATATTATGAAGATCCTCGAAATCCAATAGTGATAGTTCAGATATATGGCTACTCTTTTCCAATACTCTAGTTGATCTGGGTGCAACCATTAATATTTTAACAGTAGAAATCTGTCAAGAAGATGGTATTATAGCCTTAGAACCAACCACCTATTTATTAGGACTTGTTGATTGTTCGGTGGTAAGGCTAGAAGAAACCTTACAGGATACCACAATTTATATTGATTCGTAGGAATATCCAGTAGATTTTCTTGTCATAAACTCAAAGAGTAGATTAGATGTGCACCCTCTCATTCTGGGCCGACCTTGGCTTGTGATAGATGATGCTTATATTTGTTGACACCTAATCATTAGGATTGGGTGAGTAAATATAATAAATGTAAATAAATAATAAGAGATATGAACAGTCATCAGGATATGAAGTGAACAGTCTCCCTCATGTATATAATAAAGACCAACCTGAAGGAATAATACGAATTTATTTGTTTTGAGGAGTTACTACCTAGTCTGACATGGTATCAGAACCAGCTCCTGAAATAGTTGTAACTCCCTTCTGCCATTTTCTTGTAGTCTGTCCCCCTATGGAGTCTGTCTACTGCGCTCTCTGTCTACCATAATTATTGTCTGCACCATTCTGCGCTCTATGTTACCCACTGCGTGGCTTTTGTGCATAACCATTGTCTGCCATATTCAATATATTCCGACCTACGCTAGTTCTGCCATGCCTCAGCATTGAAAACCTTCTAAATCGTTGCCATTCATTCATTCAATCCATCATTGATTCGAGAGGCACTCGACTGCCTCCTATTCTTTCTTTCCATTGGGCAACTATCACTATACAACAAGAATTCCATCCTTGCATCTACCCATTGTTATTTTTGTTCCTTAACCCGTAATGGAACTCATGTGCCACAATTGAAGGCGTTGAATGCCTTGAGGCTGGCAGATTTGGTAACAGTGCTTTTACCTCTATTGATCTCGGTGTTTTCATCCTAGAGGATGGAAAGTGGTTTTTGTTTGACCATATTTTCTGTTGAAGGAATCAAATATGTTGAATGACTGTTGTAATAAGAATGTGCATTGAGAAATTGATGGGCAAGTTATGCTTCAAAGCAGATTGTTCGGTTGTGGTTCAAGCGTGAGTGAAAAACAAAACCCGTGATTGGTCTGTATGATGCATATGGATTTTGTATGATGCGTATGACTGTGAACTGATATGTTGCAAATGGAAAGACTGTTGAACACTGTTCCTGGAGGTCAATACATATTTTGTGTTGAATGATATTGTTTTCCCAGTGCACTCCTATGGTTTTGGACAACAATTGCAACAACTTCCCCAATGACCTGCTCTCTATAATTGATGCAGTTGATACATTCTCTTGGTGTTTAAAGGCTTCCCAGTTTTGAACGCTGCCCCAGGTTACTAGATAGAATGATACGATATATATGGTGAGTCTGGAGATGTGGTGACTTGCCACTCATGTTTTTTTTAACGCATTTTGTAATATATATAATCCGACCATACATGGAACGTTGGTATATCACTAATATATGGTGGAGATGCGGGGTATCGCTCCATGATATATCGTTGTTGCTGTAATGCTATGTTCTGGCAGTGGTATTCTTTGTGATTGTTCTCATTGTTGATGAGATTTTCTGGATGTATACATAGTGAATATATTTTTGCTACTTTTATTGGCAATATTGTAGTATGTAATAGGTGAATTGATATTTTCACTGTACATTGAATGTATGCTCTCCCATGTACCAATGGAGTGATCTTGTTTAACGTTCATATATGTGTTGTTTAAACACTACCATATTCTATACTTTAACTCTATCCAGATGAATGAAAATTGACATTTGAATTTGTTGTCCCATCATATCAGATGTATATTTTTTCCCATTAGGAGTAAAATTTTGCAGCAGAAGTTTTTGTTACAGAATGCATTCAATAATATCCATTGTGGGAATAGTTCTCACTGGCAAAGGGAACTATCCTGAGTGGTCCCAGATGATAAAAAACACCCTCACTTTCAATGAGTTGTGGAAAGGAGTGTATATTGGAGACAAATACAAACAGTTAGAACAACCTACCTCAGACAAAGAGCTCTCCATTTGGGAAAACAAGAACAACAAATCCTATGCATTAATTGAAGCATTTTTAAGTGAAGAGGTGAGTCACCATATTACGACATTTTCATCTGCTTTCAAAGCCTTACAAAAGCTAAAAGAACACTATGACTCACATTCTGCACTTGAAGTTGTTCAACTCATGATTAAACTTAATAGCAAAATAATGATCCTCCTACTCTTGCATCCGAAGTAAAATCTATAATGCATGATATCCAAGCCACTGAAATTGATTTTCATATTCCTCTTATCACTTTTCTCAAGGCACTTTATACTACTTACTCCAATTATCTTGAGTCATTGCAAGAAAATGGAAATCTTAAAGACATTACCTTTGACTCTCTTGTGAAAAAAATTGTTGAAAGAGAGAAAGCTTTTGGAAGAAGACAACCCCTGAATCTTCTGAAGAGGTTGTGTGCCTTGCTCATAAAGAAAATCATTCTACTCAAGATTCTTCAAGAGGAAGAGGTGGTCGAAGAGGAAGAGGAAGATATTCCAGAGGCAGGGGGCGCAGACACTCTCAAGGAGAAAAGGCAGATTTGCACTACATACGCTACAAAAGAAATAGATCACATGATGCCTCTACATGCAATTTACCTTGGGACAAACTTGAGAAGCAAAGAAACCAATAGAAAGGTAAAAATAATGACACAAACAAAGGTAAAGCACCTCAATCCACTCACTATGTTGTGGCACAATGTAATATTGCAGTGAATGATGATTCACTTAATGCTTCACTTGCTTCGTGGAAAAATGATTGGTTGCTTGATTCGAGAGCAACTTGCCACATGACTCATAGAAAAGGTTTTTTTGAATAATTTACTAACAATGTTGATGGAGCAGTATACTTTGCAGACCAATCAAAAATCAAGCCATCAGGGCTTGGCACAATCAGGATTAAATTCCCTGGTCTTCCAGACTTTCTTCTGCATCATGTTCTCTATCTTCCACAGATGAAGAAAAACTTGCTCTCCTTGGTCCATATCTGCCAGCAAGGTCACTCCATTCATATGTTTGATGGCAAGCTTGAGGTGAGAAAAGCATCTGACCACTCACTTGTCATGAGAGGAGTAGAAGAACAAAGGATTCTCAAGCTACAAGGTACCTCTACGCATGCACAACATTTCTCATACAATTCTCATTATGAAGAAGGTACACTTCCATCAAGTTTATTATGGCGTGCTAGATTTGGACATTTGAACTATGACAACCTATACTTGTTGAAGAAAAATGGTCTTGCTTGTTTGCCTACAATTCCCAGGAAATTTAAGCAATGTGATGCTTGCATTCTAGGAAAGCATAGCAAACAGTCTTTTCATGATTCACATTCAAGAGCACATAGAAAACTTGAACTCATTCATTCAGATTTATGTGGTCCAATGCCTCTTCCTTCTACAAATAGAAATAAATATATGATGACATTTATTAATGACTACACCAGAATGTGTTGGGTTTATTTATTGAAGAACAAATCTAATGCTCATCAAACATTCAAGAAATTTCATAAATTGATTGAAAATGATGCACAATCTCATATTGGGTCTATTTTTCACTAATAATGGAAAATAATACACATCAAATGAATTTGAAAACTATCTTCGCCAACATGGGATCAAACTTCAATCAATTGTGCCTTATAATCCCCAACAAAATGGTGTAGCTGAAAGAATGAATAGGACAATCTTAAATATGGTGTGATCCATGCTTTTCTTCAAAAATGTAAGGATAATGTTTTGGGCTAATGATGTTCTATGTGCTGCATATATAAAGAATAGATGTCCATCTAATGCTATTAGAAACAAGAATCCATATGAAATGTGGTATGGGCACGTTCCTTCGGTAAAGCATCTCAGGGTCTTTGGTTCCACCTGTTATGCCTTGATACCAAAGGTACATAGAAACAAACTTGGTGCAAGAAGTCGTAAGTGTATCTTCCTGGGGTATTCAAATAGCTCCAAAGCATATCGTCTCTATGATGAAGTCAATAAAAAGTTTGTTGTATCCAGAGATCCAAAATTGACAATGTTGTTGGGCGGAAACTTGATCACTTGGATAGATTCACAAATGAAAAATCATTTCAAGAATTTGATGATTAGATTCCGCATCTTGCAGGGGGGATTCCTATACTAGATCAACATGTGGAATCTTCTTATGAAGAACACTCTCCCCTGCATGAAACTCCAACAACGGATGATGCTTTAAGTGATGTGATTGATAGAATTGGGATACTCAATCTTGATTTAGTCCCAACTCAATCAACAGAGCAGCCTGGACCATCTGAGAAAGGTCCCCCAAAGTGGCTAACAAAGACACTTGAAAGTGTTCATCCGGATGAGGTTGGAGAGACAGGAACTAGAAATTCAAACTGGTAAAATGGAGGTGATGTAAGTGACTTTAATTCACCTATTAATATGGATGTTTCTTATGATTGTGAATTGAACTTGTCTACATATTTTGAACCAACTTCCTTTAAAGAAGCTACTTCTAATGATGAATGGAAAGAAGCGATGCAAAAGGAGTATGATGCCCTCATAAAGAATGGTAGTGGGAAGCTGGTTGATCCTCCATTAGGAACCAAACCATTTGGCTGCAAGTGAGTCTACAAGAACAAGTATAAAGTTGATGGCTCACTTGACAAGCACAAAGCCAGGCTTGTGGAAAAAGGTTTTGTACAAAAGGGAGGGGTCGATTATGAGGAGACTTTTGCCCCCATAGCAAAATGGGCTACCATCCAGATAGTCTTTACCCTAGCAGCTCAGAACGGTTGGAAAGTCCATCAAATGGATGTCAAAACTTCTTTCTTGAATGGATATCAAAAAGAGAATTTTTTTATGTGCTAGCTTGAAGGATTTACTATGAAAGGACATGAACATAAATTATGCAAACTTGTGAATTCCTTGTATCGCCTCAAACAAGCACCACCAGCCTGGTATGAAACACTAACTCAGCATCTTCTAAAACTTAATTTCAAACATTATGATCTTGATGAGGCAACTTTATTTGTCAAGAAAGTTGGAAAAACAGTTGTATATCTTGTGGTATATGTATATGATCTTTTGCTGACAGGGAACGATGAAAGCTACATTGCATCCATAAAGAAGGAATTGGGGAAAAGTTTCGAAATGATTGATTTGGGCTATGTTCATTACTATCTTGGTATTGAAGTAACTCAACATCCAAAGTCCATATTTCTTGCTCAAAATAAGTACATTGGAGATCTGTTGAATAGATTTGGCATGACATAATGCAATCCTCTTACTAGTCCAATGGAACAAAACTTAAAGCTCACATCTATTGAAGGAAAATAATTTGAGGATGCGACAAAGTATAGACAGCTTGTAGGAAGTCTCAACTACCTAACTACTACCAGACCAGACATTTCGCTTGTTATTGGAATCCTCTCCAGCTTTACGCAAAAGAGTTCTAAGGTACTTGAATGGAACTCAAGATTGTGGAATCAAGTATACACAGGTGGACGACTTCAGTTTGATTGGATACTCTGATTCATACTTCGATAGAGACAAAGAAACTAGGGTATCTACTTCATCATATGATATGAGTCTTGGATCAGGAGCTATCTCCTAGAGATCACGTAAACAATCAATTCCAACAGATTCCACAACAGAAGAAGAATACGTGGTAGCAGTTAAAGCAACAAAAGAAATTGTGTGGCTCAGGAAAATTCTTGAATATTTGCAGGTAAAACAAGTACAATCAACTCCACTCATGATTGACAATACCTCTACAATAAATTTGGCCAAGAACCCAAAGTTCCATGATCGAACGAAGCACATCGATACTAAATATCATATGATTTGACATCACGTTGAGGCAAAAACAATCCATCTTCGTCATTGTTCCACTAATGAGAAAATTGCATACATCTTCACCAAAGCAGTTGGAAGGGAAAAGCTTGAATGATTCAGAATGATGCTTGGACTCACCAACATACCTTCAAATTAAGGGGGGAATGTTGACACCTAATCATTAGGATTGGGTGAATAAATATAATCAATGTAAATAAATAATAAGAGATATGAACAATCATCAGGAGATTAAGTGAACAGTCTCCTTCATGTATATAATAAAGACCAACCTGAAGGAATAATACGAATTGATTTGTTTTGAAGAGCTACTGCCTGGTCTGACAATATTGGCCACCAAGAAGGAAACATGACTATTGTAAAGGGGTATGATGTAAAAATTCTTGTGCTGTATCCTATGGCCAAACCAAGTCTGCCTATTGTAAAAATATCTAAACAACCACTAGGGTACCTAGAGGAAAGCATTCATTCACCACTCATAGTAGCAGAGGCACTAGAATTTAAAGATCAGACTCAAGACGACATTATCAATAATTTTATAAATCATCCTGCTAATGTTAGTAATGCAATGTGTCAAATGCTGAAAGAAATCCAGGACAATGAAGCCATGGAGGATCCTCTGAAGGATACCGATGATCAGCATATTCAGATGACTGTTTTTCATAACAGCAAATGGGTAGAGATTGAACCCGACAAAATTCTAAATATTAGTGATGGTCTAGATAGCGATCAACAACAAAAACTCATACAGGTCTTACAAAAATATAAAGGGGATTTTGCATGGGATTATCCTCATATGAAAGGAATAGACCCACAGTTATGTATACACCACATCTATACTAAGAAGTATGCTCGACCCATCTGGTAGACTCAATAGAGATTGAATCCGCATCTCAAGAATGTTGTGAAAGAAGAGATACAGATGCTGTTGGATGTAAACTTTATTTATCCTATCTCAGAGAGTAAATGGGTCTCTCCATTGGTGGTCATCCCTAAGAAAAATGGGAAGTGGCATATTTGTGTAGACTACAGGAGGTTGAACAAGGCGATAGAGAAATGTCATTTCCTCCTCCCATTCATCAATCAGGTCCTTGATACTTTGGCAGGGATGTAGGTCTTTTCCTTCTTAGATGGTTTGAGTGGCTACAATCAGATTCAGATCGCCCCTGAAGATGAGGAAAAAACAACCTTCACCTATCCCTGGGGTACATTCACGTATAGAGTATTACCATTTGGCTTGTGTAATGTCCCAGCTACATTCTAGAGGGCTATACTCGACATCTTTGTTGATTTAATAAAATTAAAGACTTGAGGTGTATCTGGAAGATTTTACTCCATATGGGGATGAATTCGACCAAGCATTGCAAACATTAGAAAAAGTCTTAGAACGATGCATTGCTACCAGATTATGTTTAATAAATGTCAAGTGCCACATGATGATGGCTGAGGGTGTAATCTTAGGACACTATATCTCTACAACAGGAATACAGGTAGACCCACCAAAAATTCAGGTAATTCCTTTACTACCTACCCCCTGCACTCAGACAGAGGTACATAACTTCCTGGAATATGTAGTTTATTATCGTAGTTTATTAAAAAAAATTCACAAATTGCTACATGTCTATATTCTTTGTCTGGAAATTTTGATTTTAGTTGGTATGAAAGATGTGACACAATTTTTAGACGTTTAAAGAAACTAGTCTCAACCGCACCAGTATTACGTGGACAAAACTGGGAGTTGCCTTTTCACATATCCATGGACGCATTAGATGTAGCTATAGGTGTTTTCCTTGGCCAGGAGGACGACAAGAAACCTTATGCTATATATTATATTAGAGAAAATATCACTTCTGTAGAACTTAATTATACAGTGACAAAAAAAGAATTCCTAGATGTTATCTATGCAATAAACAAATTTACACACTATATAACTGGCTACACAGTCTTTTTGTACACTGATCACTCTGCCGTTTAGTATCTAGCTAATAAACCTATAAAAAATGGTTGAGTAACACGATGGTTATTTATTTTGTATGAGTTTGATATTACTATCAAGGAGCGTCAGGGGAAGGAAAACTCGATTGCTAACATTCCATCACGAATCCTGAAGGTGAATGATCGATTGGCGGTAGATGACCAATTTTCAGGTGAACATCTATTTTTTGTGGCAGTCAAGACGCCATGGTACATAGATGTGGAAAATTATTTCGCAGTCAAGAAGCTACCTATTCATTTGGTAGAAACAGAAAGGAAGATGATTGTTCACATGGGGGCCGACATGTGTATACATAGATCCATTCGTGAGGATGAGATTCATGACATCCTGAAATCTTGCCATGATGAGCCCTGCGGGGGACAATTTGTGGATCGAACGACGAGGCATAAGGTATTATAGATGGGCTATTATTGGCCCACTATTTTTAATGATGCCAGGAAATATGCACAGGCTTGCAATAGTTGTCAAAGGATGGACAGGCCTGGCCAATCAAATGACATGCCTCTGCAACCCTAGCTAGTCATAGAGCCCTTTGAAGGGTGGGCTTTAGAATTTGTTGGCCCATTCCAGTAGACTTCATTGGAAATAGTAGATTTACCAAGAGACACAGAGAAAGATGGGATTAACTTCCTTTTTGGAGTGTTTTTGCAGTATGGGTTACCACGAGAAGTGATCATAGATGGGGGAGGTTAATTTACAGGACATAAGATTATTGCCACTCTTAGGAATCATCATATTATGCATAGGATCACTTCCCTGTATCACCCATAGGTGAACGGGTAGGTTGAAAGAACCAATAAGGTCATTGAAGCGATTCTGACCAAGACAGTCTCAAGACACTGACGAGACTAGGCTGCTAGACTGCCAGAGGCCTTGTGGGCCTATCGCACAACTTGGAGGAATACTACTGGATACTCTCCATACCATCTTGTGTTCAACAAAGAACCTATTTTTTTGATCGAATTCGAAATAAAGACCCTAAGGACGGCCCAGGAAGTGGGGCTGGATATAACAAAATCCTAGACCAAGCGACTCCAACATATTAAGGAACTAGACAAGGCTCAAATTCTTACTTTGCAACGGATTGCAATTATTCAACAACAAAGGGAAAAATGGCATGATATCCTTATCAAGAGGAAAACGTTTCAAAAAGGGGATTGGGCACTGCTTTACGACTCCAGATTCCAAGATTTCCTGGGCAAGTTGCAAAAAAGATGGCTCGACCCTTATGAGATTCAGCAAGTGCATAACAATGGAACTCTTACCTTGACTACTAGTGATGGTTCTAGCCATTCTTTTAAGGTGAACGAACACCAAGTATGCCTCTATCACAAACCACTCACCAAAGAGTCTTTCTGTGAGCAGGTACGTGAGGACCCCTCCATGCAAATTTTACCTACAGGAAGTGATGACCCAACAACTTTTCTTTCAAGAAATAGAGATTTCATTAGAAATTATAAATAATGCATATGCTCTTTTTGATTCGTTGCAATTAAGAATAGACTTTACCATGTAAATATGAGAATTTTTATTGCTTTGTGTGCTTGATAAGTGTTGTTCAAACGGTTGAACGAGTGTCATTCAATCGATTGAACAACAAATTTTTGCATTTTGATTTTTCTGTTCAAACGATTTAACAATTTTCGTCAATCGATTGAACATCACATTTTGATTTTTTTATTTTTCTGTTCAAACGATGGAATGATTGCCATTCAATTAATTGAACAACATGTTTTTTCTTTTTGATTTTGTTGTTCAAACGATGGAATGATTGTCGTTCAATCAATTGAACAACACATTTTTTTGTTCAAACAATTGAATGATTCTCATTCAATCGATTGAACAACACATTTTCATTTTTTTATTTTGTTGTTCAAAGACGAAACGATTGCAGTTCAATCGATTGAACAAAAAATTTTTGTTTTTTGATTTTGTTGTTTAAACGATGGAAGGTTTTCCGTTCAATCGATTGAACAACACATTTTTATTTTTTGATTTTGCTGTTCAAACGATTGAACAATTGTCATCCAATCGATTAAACAACACAATTTCGTTTTTTTATTTTGTTGTTCAAACGATTGAACGATTGTCGTTCAATCGATTGAACAACATATTTTTTATTTTTTTATTTTGCTATTCAAATGATTGAGCGATTTTCATTCAATCGATTGAACAACACGTTTTATGTTTTTTTTAATTTTTTTGTTGAAATGATTGGATGATTTTCATTCAAACGATTAAACAACACATTTTCGATTTTGTTTTCTCTATTCAAACGATTGAATGATTATTGTTCAATCGATTGAACAACACTTTTGTTTGTGATTTTTGTTGTTCAAACAATTGAACGATTACTGTTCAATCGATTGAACAACACTTTTGTTTGTGATTTTTGTTGTTCAAACGATTGAACGATTGTTGTTCAATCGATTGGACAACACTTTTTGTCTTTTTAATAGAATAAATCATGATTTTTTCTTAACAGTCATGATGCCATCTTTTCTTTCTTTTCTCCTTTGTATTGCGAATAAACACCATTTGAATGGATTTGTGCTTGATATAAGAAAAAAAACAGTAATGGAAATACCTTTATGATTCATGAAGCCTTTTGATGGTTATCGTTTTTCAAAAGCTGATACAGTGTATCTTTATAATGATTGACTAAAAATCTCTTCTTTGGACACATTGTTGGCTTCGTAGGGTCTGACCTAGGTTCAACGTTAGTTAGCCAAACAAATCCCTACACTATTGGCCCTTTCGGCATCATCCCGTGGAGCGCGAACTGAAGTCTCACTCGAAGCAGTATGGGGGGATGCTAGAACCAAGTTTCCACACCCTAAGATGGTTGTGATGTCAATTTATTCCTTCTATTCCTGCTTTCACATAGGTCGTAGAGTTCTAGGGCTCTGCCTATCTAGCCCTTTATTCCGCCCTTTGGCACCTCTCCGAAGGAGTATGATTGGCCTTCGCGTAGCCCTAACCTATGGTTTAGGTACTTTCACACTGTTAGGGTAGAGTATCATGCAGATTCTCAAATTATCTTAAGTTTCTTACTTATCTTACTAAACAATCACAGTTAGCACCACATAAACATATATTCTTACTTGTGTTCAATTAACCAACGTAATTACATACATTTGCACATCACATAAGAATTGTAAATGAATTTCATACACAGGAAAACAAGATGCATTAACAAGGAAAAAAGACACAAAATTTGTAGAATGCTTCTCTTTATTGATATCTTTAGACAATTACATACTCTATCTACCTTGCGCACACAGCTGCAGGGGTCTGCGCACTCAGTCGTGGACTTTTACCCTAGGTCTCTGCGCACTCAACTACAGATTCTCTACCTACGCTACGACCCAAAACATAGACTTCTCTCCTTATTGCTCAAGACTTCATAAAACTTCTACAACTGCTTACTACTAAAAAAACTACTTAGAGCTTCTTACTTTATAAAATAAAGGTGGACAACCCTTTATGACTCATGACACCTTCGCGCTTCGCAACCACAAAATGTGGAGACTTCACAATTTTATTACAAAACTTGACCAAAAACATGGGATTTTAGCCCCAAAACTATCCTTGGGGGATTCTATTCCCAACAGGCCCCCAAAAAAAACATCATAACTCGCTCTCGAGTCACTCAGCAAGTGCGGAGATCTTAGTGCGAAGACCTCCCAGCTCAACCTGTATGACTGCAACCTTGGTAGTGCACTGTGCGACTTCCTGCTTCACATCTTCAACCATCTATTTGGTCTCTGCTCCTAAACTGTCAGCCTGATGCTTTTGATGAGTTGCTTGCAAAGTGGCAATATTTTCTTGAATAGAGGATGTGACAGTGTAAGCCTCATCCAGCTAGGGCTTCAGTCGCGCCTACAGAATTGCTTCCTTGTGCAATGCTACACCCACCTGTTCTTTTAGCTGCTTGGCCTCCTACAGCTTTGCCAGTCTCTGTGTGAGTGCGACGGTTCCCACTATGCCTTTCACCTCATCATAGCGCTGTTGTAGCTTACGCACTTCTGTCTCTAGTCACTGTACATTAGAGTCCTCCGGTAGGCTCGTTAGGACCTCGAACGACTATTCAAAGAGTTGTGTGTAGTCTGTTACTTCACTATCAACCACCAATATTACCTCCGTGATAGCGTTTTCATGTTGCTCCTTCACTTCTAGCGAAGTTGAAGGCTAGGCCTTCAACTGTAACTCAGTGATCTGCAGGTTCAACTCCAACTGAACCCTTGACATTTTTGTACGAGCATCATGCACCCCTATAACCAGCTTCCACACACGTACCTGTTGTGGACACCAACAACCCCCCTCCTTCTTTAGCATTAGCAATAACATAAAACAAGTGGGGACCCTTAGTAAAAAATTCAAAAAAAAATTGTATTATACTCCTTAAAAATATATCGCATCACAAGAAGAAAGTGGAACATTTCTTTATGACCACAATAAAAACTGCAAAGAAGGGATGTGAAATTCATCGCATCGCATACATTAAGAAGCGCCCATAAATGAAGATCTTAAGAAATCTCCGATGGCCGATATACGACATCGCATGTCGCAACATCGCATAAACAACACACAATTATTTAACATGATCTGCGTCTTGCGATAAACGCGATGTTGCGATGCTACAATCTGCGATCTGTGATCTACAATATCACAATCTTGACAAAATGCGATAACGCGATAATGTAATGCAAGTTGCAGAAATCGCCCATCTCAAAATTTCCTCGGCTCAACATTCAAGAAAAGCTGTCAGTAAACCAAAAAATTGGATGTGCACCTTAAAGAAAATTAATGAATGTACGCCAAAGTGTTAATGAAGGACAGTTTTGTGTTTGTCGAAGAGTCAGTTCACAATGGGTGGCATTATTTTATACATTCGTAGAGCTTAGAGCTTTCGCGTCAATATTTATTTTCATTACTCTTTTCCTTTGCGTGAACTGTAGGAATGAAAAACAGGAAACATCTAAAGAAAAAGGGAAAGCGTCAACGCTCGGAGACAGAGAAGAGATGCCCTCATAAACGGATACCGCATGCAACGGAACCGCAGATTCCAGAGCATTTCTGAACAGATGCTGACATCAGTAGCTGACTCAACACTCAGGGTCAAGAGCTCACAAAAGCAACATGTTTACAAAAAGTCCTTAAGATTATACCCAGTAAAGGAAAAGGCGCTAAAGGCGAAAAACGCACCAGAAAGGCCCGGATCAAAGAACGGAGGCAGTTTTCGATGCGCTAAGAAAATTGTTCAGAAAGCAAGGTCCCTAACTTGCTTAGTCATTCGCAAGTCCGGGAATCAAGATAGCAAAGGCAGAAGCAATTTGAGGGAAATTTTGGTCGTTACCAAGTATATACGCAGTTAATTCACCCAGCCAGAGGATGATTCCCAAAAATATCTTCTAGTTTATTAAAAAATGGTGCCAGCGCTTGCCATTTCTGTTTGCTTAACTCAAACAAAAGTGGAAGGCAACCAGCCGACTCTTCCCAGACAAATGTTGAATGCTTGCAACATTAAGGAGCAAAAGCAAAAATAGTTAGGAATTAGATTCGATTTTTTAGAAATAAGTTTGCTTAGAAAAAGGGCGGTCATTTAAACTGTATCCTAAATTTATGTAATTAA